>VYZQ01009409.1:0-29646 GCA_013400655.1 Mystacornis crossleyi
CTGAATGGGATATTGATTCAATTGGACAGAGTAGAAAACTCATCTTCAAGCCCTTTTTAGTTTTTTCTGTGATTGAGATACTAATTTTTAAAAAATAAGCTATATGGGAGGTTGCCTTCCCATCAGAGAAGTTAAGCTAAAATTCCTAAACAATTGTAAATTTCTTTGTTATCTGCTAAAATTTCCTAAAGGGGCTTGTAACTGCCATAATAAGCATTCTTCAAACAGCCTGATACTGTATTTAATGACTGGCTTTATTAATTCCCCCTGCCTGAATTCACTGCCAGCTGGAACTGCCTCCAAACTGCTGGGTTCAACAAACCCCATGCAGAGACTCGGGCATTTTCCCAAATCTGTTGGATTTTTAACATTATTACTGACATGATATTTGGCCAGTGCCAGTGTGTACTCACTCAGGAGCAAATAAGAACTAAGAAATGTTTCTGACATCCAATTTGGATGTGACCAACCTGTTTTGCAAGGTTTATAGATGCAAGCCATGGTCTGCCATCTGGCCCCAAAAACAGAAAGTTTTCCATTGCACATTTTAATTGCTAATATTTTCATAAACAATCAAATTGGAAATAAATCTCATCATTACGGTGGGAGTTTTTTGTTTGAGATCTAGAAATGACAGCTTTCCATCTCAAACATTTTAAGGCCCATCTTGATACATAGCAGAAGTAACTCATGGACTTCACAGGACTGTAGCCAGAAAGACTTTTTTTCTCTTCAGGTTTTAGGCACAGAATTTATTGGCTGGAGCCCTACAGGGTTTGTATGTGGAGTAGTACAGGCAGTATAGATGGGAGGCAGCATAAGGGCACTGTGCCTTACACATAGTGTATTACAGTCACAGCAGAGGAAATCTAGAGATTCTGTAATGTTCTTCAGTGCAGACTGGGTATGTCTCACTACAGATCTTTTTGAATAGCCTTAAAAAAACATACAAAACTTGGCCATCAAGTGCAATAGATGCCATTGTTATTACTACAGTTTCTGAAAAATAATTTGAGACCTCCAAGGTTACCACATAAACGTATTTTAAAATTAGGCAAACCACTCACTGTTTTACAGCAGAGCCTGTTTTCACATCCTTAAACTGCACACGTGCATGAGCAATTGCACTGGAGATAATTGTGAACATACATTGCCTGGGAGCATGACGTATTCTTTAACCCTGATTTAGAAGAAACAGCAATCTAAAAAACCTTTCCTTCACTATATTCTAATTTGCTAAAGGAAAGTTACTTTAAAAAGAAGCATTTATAATTCAACATCTCAACAATTATGATTACATATTGCTAGAGTACATTCTGTGCCAAGCTGGAATTTTTATTTATGCAATGTTCTGATTATTTGAAAAAATTTTTCTTCTTTTCTGATCAGGCACATGACAGATAACCCATGATGAGTTTTCTAAATCTACATTTATTCAACAATAGAGCAGTGTGCAAGGAATTCATGATAGATCATGTAAAACTTAAATGTGAAGTTTATTCCTCATACAGTGCCCTGAAATCAGTGGCATTAAACCCAGGCTAGATATAACCTTTAATGTATTGGTCTGAGTAACTTATTAGCACACTCCTACTCCATCTTTACTTATGTGATTATTCACTGAGATTGCAGTAATTAGGGCTCACACATGGAGTGGAACAACCTATTTAATTGTGAAAAAGCAAAACTTTGAATATTGAAATATGAAAAATTTTTTGTGAAACTTGATTCTCAAAATGTTTATGAAGAGTCATATGGTCAGACCAATGTTTTACACGGTTGCCTGATTTGGGGTAATGCACTACCATAAAGAGACAAGAATCCCAGCGTGTAGAGGAGCACCATGGTGTATTGGCCTCAGTAGACAGACAGAAGACAGATTCCCACAGGTGATTTCTCGCTCTGGATTCTCAGATCTGTCCCCACTGAGACGGAGCCCCTTGGTGTTGGGAGTCAGAGCTGGGAATGACTGGGGTTTTGGGGGTCCACTGACAGAAACTGAGGCCTGAGGACAAATCCTCTGCATTAGAGTTACAGGGTGTCTGTGACATTTTCACTACGGCTGCTAGAAGTGGAGGAGCTGGCTGCTTTCATCAGGGAAAATATAAATATCTCTCTTCTTAGGTAGTTCATTTATCAGACACTTTTCTGCAACATCATTGGGTTAACTCTCTCACAGTAAGTGTATTTTGGAAAGCATATGTTTTAGAGGAACAATATGATTAAAGTATACTATAACTTGTTGGGCTCTGAAATACAGTCGGAGTTTCTGAGCTGGAACTGGTACCCTTTACATAGCTACATGTCTACTTTCTCAACATAGGTACTAATTTTAAACTTGTGCGCAGAGAATTTCAATCCAGGAAGCTTTACATTTAGTAGCACCTTCTTCTATCTGCTAATGCTGGTACTAACAAAAGAGATGATACAGTGAAATGAGCTTTGGCTCAGTCAGGGTACTTAGGCACACTGTTCCAAAACTCAATCAAGGGCATCTTTCTCTTTATTATGCCTCATGTGCTTGATTCACGTGTACTACAATCACTGTCAGGTTTTGGTTCCAAAGTGTGAACATGTAAGTCACCTTAAGTACCAACTCTTCAAATACAAAATTTCTTCAGAAAATCCGTAACACAAAATACACAGGGAAAGAATTAATTTTATTGTTAATTTTTTTTTCTGGAAAACAAATCTTCATACTTTCAAGTTACCTTTTCAACACCAGATTTTCTAACTGACAGTCTGCCCAAACTGAGCTTTTTGTGTAAACCATCGAAACAGGGTACACACATGCACAGATAATTAATGAGAGCAACATCATTTAAATTGCAACATAGATGGTAAATGTTTCTACACATTTATATGCCAGAATAGCTACAGAAGCTGTGGTACCTTGTCAGCCCAAGTTCAAAGTTGTTAATATATCATCTACATTTGACTTGAAACAAGTCCCTACAATTGAAAAGCGGACAATGCCTGTTTTAAGTTACTGAATGTCTGAGTCTAAATCCATAAGTTCTCAGAATCATGAGCATACATAAGAAAGCATTGGATACCATCATGTTATATCACACAGGAAAGTGTAAGTCCAGTTCTATTCACCACCCTATTCATCACAGCTTCTAGTTGTTTATCAAGGTGGTTGATAGTGCTTGAAATGCCATAGTGGTTGAAATACCATATGAAAGTAATCTAAACAAATCTCCAAAAAAAGCCCAGTTAGGATCAGCTTAAAGGTATCATATGATTCTTATTTCCTTTTGGTTATCTGAATCACAATCTTTGTTTATCTGAATACAATCACTGGATACAAGCGCTTTTTTTCTTTTCTAAAACTACTGATAAATATATAACAATTGGTAAAATATTTTTGTTTGAATGATATTATGTATACATATATAGACACGGACATGCTTTGAATGAATTGTTAATCTGTCAAAACTCATGAATATCCGAAATACTTTTTTCTTTGATTGACGTCATTCTAAATTAGTAAAGGGAACACCAGCAATTTAATCACATTTTACCCTTGATAACAAGGCCTTATCTAATGTTGCCTTTGTGGATGTAATTTGAAAGAAAGAATTTCATTAACATTTAGACTCCCCGAACTCATAAAGAAATAATTATCAAATTAATATTTGATAAATAGTAACCCTTTTCTAAGTAAGTTATGTTGCTTTCTTGCTGATTGCTATCTATCTGAATATAAAAAACATAGAACCGAAACTGGAAAAAAACTAGAGTTTAACAATTGTAATTTATGATTTTTACAATACATTTCATTTTTTAGCTACTTAAAAAATTTTTCAAGCAACTACGTCTTAAATAAATAGCAGTAACCAGAAGTTTAATAGTCTTGACTATAATACATATAATTCCCTTCCAAGAATGCTATTAGAATTTAAAAGTGATTATACAGTCAATAAATTCTAGAATTAAAATTGCCTAGGGGACTCAGAAGAACTTTTTGTGTGCATTTTCATTATGTTACAGCTACCTGACAAAGTATTACTTTCTTATAGGGCCCATTTCTTCTCTGGTGCACAGAGAGGATGAGCAGGAGAGCTGTTTTGCTTTTGTTATGTGGTTAGTGATATGTTTTTTCTTTACATGATAGTTCTCTCTGAAGACAGATGTCTTTGCTTTCCCATAAACTTATTAATTGCATTCATCATCCCTGTAATCTTATGGCAACAAGTATGAAAATATTTTAGTGAAAGGATAAGGTTTTGTACCTTCATTTTACGGATGAAAATCAGATGTACAGATCAACAGCCTGTTCTGTTCACAGTGCCCCAGAGGTGGATATTTTTCAGGATTTTCTATGTTCCCTTTTCCACCTCCTCCCTCCAAGACATTTCCATTGTATATTTATAGTTGCAAGTGTAAATGTACTGTGTTTTTGCAATTCACATGCTAGGGATTGGTATAATATGTTCCCAGAAAATGAGCAGCACTGCACTAACAAATCTGTAAAACAATTATATTCCTAGCTCAGGAACAGAACTAAGGGCAACCAGGTGACAAAATATTCACTTGTGTTTGTCAACAGAAGCTCCTTTGTTTTGATGACATAACTTGGTTGTTCCCAAAACAGATCTGCCTATGCAGCCAGTGAAACTAATACTGTCTATGTGTTTTGATTTCTGTCATGTGATGTATAGAAGAAGGAGTGAAGTAAGACTACATCTGAGAAAATTACATCCAGTTATTTTCAGTCAGGAATTTGAGGGTAATTTCCACTCTGCAGAGGGGAACATGGTTGTGTAGGTGCCATCTTCTCTTTCTATTCTTATTCTTAGCCTGATTTCAGCTGGGAAAGAGTTGGTTTGCTTCATAGTAGCTGATTTGGAGAAAAAGAGGCCCTGGGAGAACCTTATCACTCCCTAAAACTACCTGAAAGGAGGTTGTATCCAGTGGGTATTGGTCTCAACTCCCAGTTAATGAATGACAGGACAAGAGGAAACAGCCTCAGCTTGAACCAGGTGAGGTTTAGATAGGTTATGAGGGAGCATTTCTTCACAGAAAGGATTGTCAAGCACTGGAACACACTGCCCAGGGAAGTTGTAGTGTGACCACCTTTGGAAATATTTAAAAGATTTGTAAATGTGGCACTCAGGAACATGTTTCAGTGGACTTGACACTGCTGAGTTAATGGTTGAACTTGATGACCTTAAAGGTCTTGTCAGGCCTAACTGATTCTAAGGTTCTACAATTCTGTGCTTAATATTTGCACAGGAGGAGTTGAGCAGATGTCAGTCATTGTTGGGGAGCCAGCTGGGCGCTGGTCAGTGGGTCATGAGAAGTTTCATTGTTCACCCCATTTTTCTTGGATTTCATTCTTCTACCTCCCTCTCCTTTTCATTTGTTACTGTTAGTGTTATTAAATTTTACATTATTTACATAATTAAACTGTTCTTTTCTCAATCCAGTGGTTTTATCTTTCCCTGATTCTCCTCCCCATCCCATTGGGGATCCAAGGGGAAAATGAGAAAGCACCTGAATGATTCTTAGTTGTCAGCTGGGGAAACCTCAGCAAATTTTGTTTTATCAAACTCTTTTCTGTTTCTCCCTTTCAATACTTTTTCATCGCACCCCTTTTTGGTTTCTGTCAATGTGTCTTCACCTTTGGAAACCTGGTTTTTAGTTTGTCTCAGTAAACGCTTCTGAGACATTTCACTGCAACTGCCTCATCTAAAACATTCCTTTTTTAATGTTCAGCTCTCCCCATACCCTGCATCTGCAGTTCTGCTACCTGCATAGCAGATTCAGTTCCCTTTCTCTTCCTTCACATCTGAACAGTTTGTCCCCATACTTTGTCATCCTGCTGACTCTTTCACACAACCCTTTTGTTCTCATTTGCTTTTCACCTTTGACTGCCCTTCCTGAATCATTCCCTAACCTCTGTGTACAGCTGCTCCTATCACTCTAATTCTTTTCCCATTCTGTGTTATGAAACTTTTATTTATTCTATTTTCTACACCATTTTTTTCCTTTGGCAATGATTACCAGTCTTGTCCAGTCANTAAACTTATTAATTGCATTCATCATCCCTGTAATCTTATGGCAACAAGTATGAAAATATTTTAGTGAAAGGATAAGGTTTTGTACCTTCATTTTACGGATGAAAATCAGATGTACAGATCAACAGCCTGTTCTGTTCACAGTGCCCCAGAGGTGGATATTTTTCAGGATTTTCTATGTTCCCTTTTCCACCTCCTCCCTCCAAGACATTTCCATTGTATATTTATAGTTGCAAGTGTAAATGTACTGTGTTTTTGCAATTCACATGCTAGGGATTGGTATAATATGTTCCCAGAAAATGAGCAGCACTGCACTAACAAATCTGTAAAACAATTATATTCCTAGCTCAGGAACAGAACTAAGGGCAACCAGGTGACAAAATATTCACTTGTGTTTGTCAACAGAAGCTCCTTTGTTTTGATGACATAACTTGGTTGTTCCCAAAACAGATCTGCCTATGCAGCCAGTGAAACTAATACTGTCTATGTGTTTTGATTTCTGTCATGTGATGTATAGAAGAAGGAGTGAAGTAAGACTACATCTGAGAAAATTACATCCAGTTATTTTCAGTCAGGAATTTGAGGGTAATTTCCACTCTGCAGAGGGGAACATGGTTGTGTAGGTGCCATCTTCTCTTTCTATTCTTATTCTTAGCCTGATTTCAGCTGGGAAAGAGTTGGTTTGCTTCATAGTAGCTGATTTGGAGAAAAAGAGGCCCTGGGAGAACCTTATCACTCCCTAAAACTACCTGAAAGGAGGTTGTATCCAGTGGGTATTGGTCTCAACTCCCAGTTAATGAATGACAGGACAAGAGGAAACAGCCTCAGCTTGAACCAGGTGAGGTTTAGATAGGTTATGAGGGAGCATTTCTTCACAGAAAGGATTGTCAAGCACTGGAACACACTGCCCAGGGAAGTTGTAGTGTGACCACCTTTGGAAATATTTAAAAGATTTGTAAATGTGGCACTCAGGAACATGTTTCAGTGGACTTGACACTGCTGAGTTAATGGTTGAACTTGATGACCTTAAAGGTCTTGTCAGGCCTAACTGATTCTAAGGTTCTACAATTCTGTGCTTAATATTTGCACAGGAGGAGTTGAGCAGATGTCAGTCATTGTTGGGGAGCCAGCTGGGCGCTGGTCAGTGGGTCATGAGAAGTTTCATTGTTCACCCCATTTTTCTTGGATTTCATTCTTCTACCTCCCTCTCCTTTTCATTTGTTACTGTTAGTGTTATTAAATTTTACATTATTTACATAATTAAACTGTTCTTTTCTCAATCCAGTGGTTTTATCTTTCCCTGATTCTCCTCCCCATCCCATTGGGGATCCAAGGGGAAAATGAGAAAGCACCTGAATGATTCTTAGTTGTCAGCTGGGGAAACCTCAGCAAATTTTGTTTTATCAAACTCTTTTCTGTTTCTCCCTTTCAATACTTTTTCATCGCACCCCTTTTTGGTTTCTGTCAATGTGTCTTCACCTTTGGAAACCTGGTTTTTAGTTTGTCTCAGTAAACGCTTCTGAGACATTTCACTGCAACTGCCTCATCTAAAACATTCCTTTTTTAATGTTCAGCTCTCCCCATACCCTGCATCTGCAGTTCTGCTACCTGCATAGCAGATTCAGTTCCCTTTCTCTTCCTTCACATCTGAACAGTTTGTCCCCATACTTTGTCATCCTGCTGACTCTTTCACACAACCCTTTTGTTCTCATTTGCTTTTCACCTTTGACTGCCCTTCCTGAATCATTCCCTAACCTCTGTGTACAGCTGCTCCTATCACTCTAATTCTTTTCCCATTCTGTGTTATGAAACTTTTATTTATTCTATTTTCTACACCATTTTTTTCCTTTGGCAATGATTACCAGTCTTGTCCAGTCACACAAAATTTCAGATCCCTTATCTGCAGATAAAGATTAAAGACTTTTTCTTTTCTCACAGTTTCTTACAGTTTGAAGTAGGTAGTTCTTTAAAAAAGAAAAAAAAATCCTGTGTAGTTCCTATGAAGCATTCAGTTGCATGGTAAGAGAAAGAGCTCGCTGATCTCAGACCTAGGACAAATGTGACTACAAGCACTGCAAAGTTTGCCCGAGCATAGATCTTTCTGAACAGAACAGAAGATGCAGCTTTCATCTGACGTTTCAGATTCTGCACCTCTAATTTTGCACCTACAGCTCTTCGAAAAAAAGTCCACCAGCATGTTTCAATACTCTTTTGCATGTTTCTCTTCAGAGAACCAGTTGAACAGTTTTGGTTGATATTTTCCATTTATTTTCCACCTTAGGTAGTGACTCAGTGTAGAAAATGCTTTCACAAGTTATTAACTTTCATACATTTGCAAAATCTCAAGAAAATGCAGAAAGCTACTAGGCCTTCCAAAATTATGTAATATCTTTTCAGAATTTTTTTCTGTCAGCAGAATTTTCTGTATCACATCTAATCAAACTCTCACTTCTCCAACCATACTTATGTTACTAACTGCTCTTGACTCAAATGAATTTTGTACTCAAATCAGTATGTTGTTTCATGTTTTCTTCTTCATAGAGAAACCAGATGAATATTCTTCAATTTGTGTAATGAATTTTGAGTTAATTTAATATTAAAGCATTTGTAAAGCAAAATATATGGTGGAAAAGTCATATTGATCTAAAGCTGTATTGTTCAAAGGCTAAGTGATTTTGTGGCAAATAAATATAATTCTAACTTGAACAGCAAAGAACAGAAAGTGCATCAATTCCACAGAAAAGATGAAAACTACTGATAAGGGAACAGATGTCTAATCAGGCCATTCCTACTTTATAGACTAACCTAGCATCGCTGCTCAAAATTCACTAAAAACGCAAGTTACAGGTTTGCATAAGTTTTAGATGGAAACTACAGCAGAAAGCCAAAACTCTAAAATTTTCCACGAAACAAAAATAAATTTAAATTGTTTTCTATTACTGTCTTGAGGGGTAAAATGCAACCAGTTCTGCTGAAAATTTTCCCTAAGATCACATGGGGTTTAGTGTATATTTGTTTTTCTATGAAAATTCTTCTGACAGAGGGCAATTTCTATTTACCTTTCATTATGAAGTGTATCACTTAGAAATATTATGAGGTCACAGGATAAATAATTTTGTTACTAAAAATAAAGATTCATACAGTGTAGTAATTCCTGCTAACTGAGAGAAGAAGCTGATATGAGATGCACAAAAGCACATCTATTTGTTCAGTAGTAAAGTAAATGACCCATGGTATTGGAGCTTCTTTGTTGCAGTGGGGTGCTCCTGCAGCCATCCCTGGAGGCAGCCTTGACCCATGGAAGAATCAAGGAGACGATATTTTCATTGATGTTTTCAGATTTTATTCCTCCAGCCGCACATGGCTGGAGCCCGGCACAGTCCACCACGATAACTGCTACCAAAAAACTGCACCAGAGTCCTGTGAACAACCCCCTAAGTACAGGACTCTGCACGGGGTACATTTGAAGTGGCCAGTAGGGGACAGGATCTGGGTACCCGTGACCAGGGAACAGGGAGAGGGAAACCCCGTGTCCCACGATGCGTCCACCTCAATGTCCATCCCCACCACAAGGGGCACCTCCTCACCTCATCCTTTTGTTTTAATTAAGAAGGTTTCTCTCAAGGGTTTTAAAGCACATCATTTGAAACAACCAAATAGGCACACAATCACAAAAACAATTTCAAAAGAATGCAATCCATCCCCTTGGAGTCCCCAACTTTCAAACAGAATTTTTCTGGAGCATTCCAGAGCTGGCAGGAGAGAGATGGAGGCTTTTTGAGCACACTCAGTGGGTAAACTGAGGCAGGAGAGAATTTCTTTCATCTGTACCTGGTGGAACTTCAAACAACAATGGCTAATTCCTTCCCTCCCCCGCCTTTTATCCTCCCATAGGCATTGGAGGAGAACTATGAGGGAATGGATTTGAAGGGTATGGAAAGGCATGGTTTTGGGTGGCAAGCCATGGAGGGAGGAATGGATTAAATTTGGGATATTAGGATGAAGGCAAAAAGGGGAAAGCATGTTGAGGGTAGGGAGGTAACTGGCATGGAATTGGTCTAGAATAACTGCGATTCTGTGCATATNTATTCACGGAAAAATTCTTCCATCGGCATAAGTTTCGACTGAAATATTAATTCACTCCAAACTTCTTCCCAAAAGTCTTTGGTAAGAGCCAAGTCCCAAGAAACATAGAAAAAGTTTTTAAACAGCCTCCCAGGAAATGTCTCAGTTCTATTTTAGCTTGAACTAAACTCAAGTTTGCAAATTGCTGTTCAGTCACTTTTTCAAGCTTGAGATAAATGTCCCTTTGTGACTCAGAAAGCCATGATTCTTCCCAAGGTTCTTCCATAGTCCGAGAGGAAACAGCAAAACCAGAGTACTCACTAGATTCCTGAAGATTTTCCGAAATCTTCACTGTTTGTCTTAGGCTATCTCCAGAGGTCCAGGGATTGCTAAAAATGCCCGCATTCTCCACCATTATGTTGCAGTGGGGTTCTCCTGCAACCACCCCTGGAGGCAGCCTTGGCCCATGGAAGAATCAAGGAGACGATATTTTCATTGATGTTTTCAGATTTTATTCCTCCAGCCGCACATGGCTGGAGCCTGGCACAGTTCACCATGACAACTGCTACCAAAAAACTGCCCCAGAGTCCTGTGAACACCCCTCTAAGTACAGGACTCTGCACAGGGTACATTTGAAGTGGCCAGTAGGGGACAGGATCTGGGTACCCGTGACCAGGGAACAGGGAGAGGGAAACCCCATGCCCCGCCATGCGTCCACCTCAATGTCCATCTCCACCACAGGGCACACTTCCTCACTTCTTTTCTGTGGGAATTAACTTTCTGAAATCTAAATCTGACTTACCTTGATCTCTTTTACTGTTGTGTGCAGGTCATTGATAATTTCTGTAGAATATTAGCCACCTCAAGACTTCAGCTACTTTGCAGCTGTGTGCTGAGTTCACAGTGGGACAGTGTGGTGGGTTGACCTCTACTGGCAGCTCAGCACCCACAGCTGCGTGATGACCCCCCTTGGTGTGGGGAGGGAGTCAGAAAGGTGAAAGCATGAAAACTCATGGGCTGAGATAAAGACAGTTTAATAGGGACAGCAAAAGCTGTGTGCACAAGAACAGTCAGAGTGAGCTGCTAGTTCAGTCATAATGAAAAGCAGCATATGCCATTTGGCCTGTATTCACAGACATTATTTCACCTATATGCAGCTAGTGAATATCTGGCAGCAACTTGTGTGTTCATGCAGTAATTAAAAAGCCTAGAGAGTGGGTAGAATATTTATAAGACTATTCTAATATATTCTAATGATTAAAATATTTAAGTGGACTTTTCATCTATTGCAATGAGTACTCTTTGAGAAAGCAGTATTAACTGCCCGTAAAACAGAGAAGTCCTTCTGTTTAAAATGCTCAATGCACTTAATTTGCAAACAAATTTTGCTGAGCTAGGGAACTGCTCAAGGATTTGACAGCCTTTATTAAAAACAAAATTCATCTTCCCCCCAAACCAGCTTCTTCTTTATACCAAAAAACATCTACATACATATTTCATTACCCATTATGTGGATATTATAGTTTAAATGGTCATTAATCACATTAGACTAGATACAGCTGCTAAATCGAGTAATTTGCAACCCACAAAAGTTATGATGTGATGAAATACAGGAATATCACCTGCCAAAAATAACTACTTTTAATCCCGGGAGATCACGGTTAATTGGAATCACAAAACACTGTGATGTCCAAACTTACTGCAAGCCGTATGTGTGGTGCTGTATTTTCCCACTCCTTTACTTGCTAAATTGCCTGCCCTTCCCACATTGTTTTCCCTTCCCCACCCCTAATCCTAGCCACTCCCTCAAGTTCTCCTTATTGGTCCCAATACCCCCACTCCACCCATGTACCCTGAGACCATTAGTCCATGTGCTCTCTCCACCCCCTCATCCCCACATAAAACCCAAGTCCCATGCCATGTTCTGCCTCTCTGCCTTGAGGATCCAGCCTGTCACGATGAGGCTCTCTCTGCCTCTGGGAGCCATGTGAATAAACATCCTCTGAGGTCCCCATGTGAGGAGCCTTGTTGCCTCCTTTATAGCCGCTGTGTTGTGGAAACTGTGACCTAGGTGGAGCCATGCAGGGCCACCAGGAAGGGCTACAGGAAGTGGGACAGCTGCTCTCCCCAAGAAAGCCCCGCAGCACTCTCCGGGAGGGTCTGTGGCTTGCCACACCATCGCAAGACACCACACACTGCAACACACGTGATGGTATTTTAAAATATGCTGTGTGATTTCTCCATAATACGATTTTTCCTTTCTCTCTTTTAGTACACATATATCTGGGGTGTGATATTTTGAAGAACACTTCTTGTGCTACATAAAGAAAGCCTTCTTCTGAGATATAAAGATTTTTAAAGCATGTCTCTCCTAATATTTCTGAAGTGATCTTTTTCAATTACAAGTAAGGTACTATATTATGGTGCTCTTTTATAGGCATCTCAGTCTGCATTCATGTCAGTAACTTCCCTTTTTTGTCCTGAGAAACATCTGAAGTACATGTGCACGGACAAGTTATCAAATAAAGAACCCTGGCCCCTGCTTGGGGAGACCAGGTGTGTGCATGGAGAGGTGCAAGAAGTCATACAGTACCTGGATTTTGAAGGGACGTACCACTCCTGTTCTGCATAGAACATCCTGAGAATCACACCATGGGCCTGAGACAATTGCCCAAACATTTCTTAAACTCTGTCAGGCTTGGTGCTGTGAGCACCTCCCTGGGGAACCTGTTCCAGTGCCCAACCACTCTGTGGGTCAAAAACTTTTTCCTGATACTCGACTTAAACCACCCTGACACAACTTCATGCCATTCCCCTGGGTCCTGTTCATAGGTCACAAGAGAGGAGAGGTTGGTACTTGCCCCTCTACTACCCCATCTTGAGGAAATTGTCTGCGATGGGGTCACCTCTCTCTACTCTCTTCTCCTTCATGAATGAGACAAGTGACCTCAGCTGCTCCTCATAAGCCTCGTACTTGAGATCTTCCATCATCTTGGTCTCCATACTCTGAACACATCCTAATAGTTTGATTTACTTAATACACTGCAGTGCCCAAAACTGCCTTGAGCACTTGAGGTGAGGCCACACCAGTGCAGAGCAGAGCAGGACAATCCCCTCCTTCACTCAGCTGGCAATGCTGGGTCTGATGCACCCCAGGACACCGCTGGCCCTCCTGGCTGCCAGAGCACACTGTTGCATGTATCACTTTTTCACAAGCTTCAAGATGGACTGGGCACTGAGTAGAAGATCCATGATCCCTCTCTTTTCCCAATTTTCCCCCTGTTCCCCCAGCTCTGGATAAAATCTCCAAGATCAAGTCACTTCTGGAAGAGCAGTGCATGGGTACTGCCAATGGAGGCACTGTGTGGGGGACTCTGGTGGCCCCAAAGCCCTCACCTGTGTTGTGCCCCTTTGTAGCTCAGTTTTGTACACATGCTACCTGCACAGCCTCTCCATGAGTCTCTCCAAGCCTTCCTTCCTCTTCTCTTCCCTCGCCCCTCCATCAGGAACCTCAATAACCCCCTTTTTTAATCCAAAATATTTTTGTCAAAACTTTTTAGCTCCCCTTTTTTTACTCCAGATCCAAATCATTGCTGTAAAACATGATTTCTTTCCTACAAACCACCCTGTTTTTTCCCCATAGGCCTTCTTTTTCCAACCCAAACCTCCCCTTTTTTACCACAAAATGCCTCATTTTCCTGCAAAACCCCACTTTTCCACCCAAATTCCTATTTACCGATCCCCAAATCCTACTTTTCCCTGCCATGTATTCTGTGGGGCAGCTCTGGGGGACACAAAGGGATACCAGACCCATAGTGGGGAGCTCAAACTCATAGAAACCCCCCAGAACCCCTGAAGTGAGGACTCTGGAGCTGGGTGATGATGGTCTTCACTCTTCCAGTGGTCCAGGTGTTCTGTGGGGCAGCACTTCAGGATCCCAGACCCACAGTGGGTCATTTGCAGGCCCCCAGCCCTAAAATGAGGTACTCAGACCCGTGGGGAACCCCAGATCCACAAGAGGGTCTGGAGGTGATGATGGCCCTTATCCCTCAGGTGGTCCAGATATTCTGGGGGACAGCACTTGGGGGTCACAGGACGGTCAGCAGACCCATAGTGAGGCGCTCAGAACCATAGTGAGGTCCCTACAGATCTATGTAGGATGCACCCCAGCCACTCCAGCTGTGGGGCAGGACACACAGTGTGACTCACAGGCTGACCCACAGCCTGAGCCCCAGCTCCACAGACAGCATAGCTCTTTCCGGCACTTCAGAGGCACTCAGCTGTGAAGCAGGACCCATGACCTTGGTGCCTGGCCCAAAACATGCCCCGTAATGCTGGCCTATACCCCTAGTTAGCACTATGAAAATATTGCCAGGGCTACAGGCTGTGACCCAAGAACACCGATGGTATACACTTCTCCATAATTCTCCTAAATTCTCATTCTGTTCCTGCTGTACCTTAATATGGATTTGAACCAAATGCACACTGCAAAACTGCTGAAAATTAGTGACAATTCTTCTAGTCTGTATTATACTGCAGAAGAAATTACCTGTGCACCATGGAATCCACATGCAGAGAGAGTGATACTTTCCAAGTGCTGGAAACCCTGTTGTTTTAAACTTCCTGAGCTGTCAGCTATCCAAAAATTCATGGATAGTCAATATAATTACATCCTGTTTTATTAAGCTTGCAAATCACAGGTAGCACAAAAAGCAAAAGCAGTATAGCATTTCTAATTGGTTATTTATCACTCCAAAGACTTGATTGAGCACACATTATTAAATTCAAATTAAAAGAATGTTATCATGCAAAGGTTAATTTTCTCTTCTGTGTTCTATCTAACAGTTTGGGGGGAAAAAAGCACTTTGTGATGTGTTCATTTAAAACAAGTTTAAATCTTTTCTACTAGCAAAATTAAGACTACCTTAGCTGTATGAGAACAGAAAACACATCGCATTTGCTGCACTAACTAAAATCAAAAGAATAGCTTAAAATATTGATTTTTATAGTGCTATGTTTTTCTGATGTTCATTTTTTTTCTCCTTGATCATTTCATTATATTATGTTTTTATAACCCAAAATCAAGTTACTTTGAAGATTTAATTATGATGTAATTTTGTGGAAATCAAACCAGAAAACCAGGTCAATCAATAAATATCATTTACACTAGTAATGAAAAAATCCCTTACCGTAAAATAAGACAATTTGCTCTTCAGCTTTCATTTTATGTGGTTATCATTTCTATTGATCTTATTGTACTTAGACCATGTGAGAAACTGCTTTTAAGTACCACCTATGGAAAATTTTGTAGTTTGAAGTAGTCATAACAAGCACAGATGTTTGATACTTTATCGTTACACAGAATTTTTCATTTTGTTGTGTGAAACGGTAATGAGGGATTTTAAAATGTCATAGCTCAAAACCAAATCTTTTATATATCATTATCTTTGTCAGAATGGTTTGCAAAACAAATCATTTTGAAAATTTCAAAATGAGATTTCAGAAAGAGATTTTTAATGTTTCAAGTAACTTTGAGTTTCATGTTTCTTTCTTTATCACACCTAAAATGTAATACAAGTTACATTACAAAATAAATATTTCATTTGAGGTTGAATGGAATTTCTCATTGCCACCAATGCATAACCACCAAGCCAGAAAGAAAAATGGAGATTCCAGAGAACTGAGCTGTGACTTATTTACCAACTAGTCAAAAGAAACACTAAAACTGACAGCACCATCTCTAGCAGTTGAACTTCTAATGTACAACTCATGAGGCACACATGATGATTGTGTTGGCATATATCTTTTGTGTTGAAAATTTTGCACTTTTTATATCATCATCTCAGTAATTTCAGTGGGATTCCCTTTTGAGGCTTTGGCAGCTATTTTTGTTGAACTGAAGTTTGGCCCCCAGAGCACTCGGTCACACAGGTTCAGAGGTAACAGCAGGTTTAGTGGATTTCCCTTCCCACACATGGAATGACAACAGTTAGTTCAAGACCAAAATATGTCTATTTCTGCTAAGAGCCCTCCTTTCCATTTTACTGCTAAGCACAGGCTTACATGGCATGAAATATCCCTTGGTTAGCTCAGGACACCCGAGCTGAGGACACATGGCTGTGTTCCTACCCAATCCCTTGCGCACTGCCCAATCCATTCACTGTGGGAACAGTGTGAGGAGCAGAGAAAGCTTTGGTGCTGTGCGAGCACTGCTCACAAACTGCCAAACATCCCCATGTTATCAGCATTGTTTTGGTCACAAACCTAAAACTCAGCACTCTATATGTTGCTATGAGAAAAATGGATCCTCTTCTAGCCAGAACGAGTTAAAAAAACACTGTAATCCTAATACTGAGTGCAAACTGTTAAAGCTTTGGTTTTCAAGAGGCAAAATTTTAAAAAAATATATAGTAACAAACATTTTATCTCCTATACTTTATTAAACAGGCTGCAAGCTTTTGCTGATTAGAATAAGAACCTCCAAAAAAATCAAAAATGTACATATCTGTTGATAAATTACTTCCTTTTCTAAAATAACTTTATCTTATTCATGTACTGAATATGGTTGGTTTCAGTAGCCTTGACTTTGGGCAGTCTCCTCTCAGTTTTGTTTAAAAAATCTGCTTTTCTGAATCATAACACCCCCTACATGTGTAGGAGATGCACGTGCGGGAGGAACGGGAAAGAGAGTAGAGATGGAAGAAAAACTTCAGAGAAAATTTAATGTTTCCTTTTTATGACTCGCTAATTTTGGTTAAAACTAAAAATTAAAGAATGAACAAGAAACCCACTCTAAATGTGTCAGCTAGAGAAATAAAAGACAGAAATTGGAGGAAGTCAGCAATAAAAATAATGTGGTCTCTATGGATGAGAAAAACTTGGCCAACATGCAATTTGCTCCTCTCATTTCCATTTTTCGGTCAAATGTTGGTAGAGAAATTCACCTCACAAGAAACCTATAGCCCAGTGAGGATGCTAAATCCCAGATGTCTAAATACCAAAACCTTCCAAACACTATGTACTCTCAGAATATTTGCCCTTCCTTGCTTCCCTCATTGTGTTTTGTGACCTGAATGATTTACGTTCTTCATATGTTATCATTTTTTCTGAACAGATTCAGTCTAACCTTATCCTACATGATCCTACATATCCTTCTCTCCTGCTTCAACAGCCTGTTACACTAAAGTAGACACAGATTTTGATGTTAATAATTTTTTGGTTTTCAACTTGTTAAAGGAATGCCTTCAGTTAATATATTCCATCTGGTATGTTTTTTGTGAATTATATACTTTGATTTTAAATATTAGCACTGATGAATAGCTTATGACTGACTCCTGCAATATAGAAATCTCTCCTTCCCCACATTTTTTCTCCCTTGATCCCTCTCCTTTTTTTCATAGGAATGAATACCACTAATTCATAGGCACACAGACATGAAGCAGTAGCAACTGTAGAAGTTTATTTCCATGACAGAAAACTGATTCAAACACCAACACCTAAAGATATTTTAGTTTATTACGAATCTCCACATATTTTTTTTTAATTGTACATGGCTAGATTTGTGGTGTTTTCTTAAAACCCAAAGGAGCATATAAACAGCAAAAGAAAATATTAGAACTCTGTCTGCTTCTAAAGTCAAAGACAAATAGTCATCTCATTTTATGTGCATAGTCTGTCATCTTTGTGCCCCTGGATGAAAATTATTTTTGAAAATAAGTCTTTGCCTTCTAAGTTATTTAGTTTTTGATATTTTCTGTCACTGGCAGAAAGCAAAAGCCTGTGTTTTGAGGCCACAAAAGGTATTTCCCTTAGACTATTCATGCAAGGCTCCTATACACAGCATGAAACCGTCATTCCTAACATGCTCTTCTCTATTTTGATCCTTAGTTACTCTTGCAATTTACTGATGCTTTGTGTTTTGGAAACAAAAATCTGGAGAACATAAAGCTTATCTTTCATGTAACTGGTCACCCATAATTTCTTCAGTGTCAAAGAGAAATGAAGCTATAAAAACAGGTTCTGAAGAAACTCATCTTTCACAGAATTTGTAAAGAGTAAGCAATTACAGGCAGGAAGAAAATCTGTTGTTTTTGATGGCTACACCAGCGAGTGGAAGGTGACCGAGGAAAGTGCCACAGTGCAGCTAGTAACAGCAGGGGACAGTTACGGCATTAGTTTTAAGGTAGAGTTCTCCAGGGATTTTAAACTCCCTAGGGTTAAATCTGCTGACATAATATGGCTTGGAATTACTGTTCATGAGTTTTTTTCACAGAGATGCCTTTCCCACAGCAACAAAACTAAAAACATAATCTGGAAAAGATTAGCAGAAAGACTCCAGCATTTACTTAGCACTGTTCCTGCTGCAATAAAGCTAACTCTTGGAGAGAAACAAAGGCCAACTCAGAGAACTAGAGCCTGGGTTCCTAGAAAACATGTTTATCTTTACACCCCAAGAATTCTATTCTTTTTATACAATCCAGGAAACACAAGTCTGGTCCAAATCAACAATAATTAAAGGGGGTAAAAAAAAGGGCAGGTTGTGTGAGTAATATTCTGTAATATTGTTTGAGATGGAATACACAATAAATCTATAAATTTTACGGGGCATAAATAGATTAGAAAGATAAGCAATCCATTATTAGTTGACAACAAGAATGTTTCATAATCCCATTTCCTACATTTATCCATCTCTGTCAATGGGTTCATACAATTTTAAGGCACCAAAGTAAATGCCATTAATTGTCTTAGTGGGATCTTACCCCAGCCATAGGGGAGAAGAATGTTTTATAGGCCTACAATTCTCTAATCCCTCAGCATCATTGCAGTACAGGTGTTTCTTGGTTCTTTCTATTCATGTCAGATAGTGAGATAAATTACTTTTCAGATCATATTGGTGGGGTATCAACTGCAGCAGCACAAGAAATTTTGGAATTCAGGGGAGCGGAATGCATCATGAGCAATAAATAGATCCGTAATTTCCCCCTGGCCCATGAGTGTGTGTGTCAGAGATCAGTGAAAGTGAATATGTAGTCTTCAATTTTTTTGAGTCTCAAACTCTCCTAGATTATATTTCTCTTTCATAATGTATCAGTGTAAGTTCTGAATCAAGATTTTTTTCAAGGATAAATATCAATCTATATCCCATAGAGTTGTTGGTTTGGGTTTTTTTTAGTTTTTTTAACATGAAAATATTACTAGATTTTTAAAAGATAACTGTGAGCTAGAAAGAAGTATGATAGGGGATGATTTAAGATTTTTTCAATGCAACAAAAAAGACCTCTTTAGCCCTATCAGTAGAGTACAAAAATGAAAAAGAGCATCATTTTATATCACTGCAGTATGTCATTGTATTTTAGCATGGTCCTGAAAAGGATACAAAGGTCAAGAGTATGTTTCAGTAAGAAAAAAAGAACACATTCTTTTTCTGAGTTTCAATAATTAACAAAAAACTTATATATTTTAATTATTTTTTCCAAAATATATATGGAAAAGAAACTTGTAATATCCTAAGGAATATAAATCAGTAATGCAACAGGAGGGACAGGCCATCCACACACTTAAAAACTGTGTGTCCATGAAGCTGTGTGGGTTTTCTTCTTCTGGCAAAGCAGAAAACACAGGATCTGAACTAAAGACAGAAGAACCACAGAAATGGAAGCGACTTGCTGCATAGAAAGAGAGGTGGCATGACCATCATCTAAGTTAGCTTTGTTGTGCAGTTCAAGGGAATTAACTCTGTTTTAATTTACATGCTTTTAATCATTTGCCTTTCCACTGAAATCAGTGCAACTCTTCTGGATTTTCACCCATACCAGAAGGCAGCATTTGCATACATGGCCAAAATATAAAAAGCAGAATTTATCATCAAAGTCATATCCCCAAAAGCAGTAACTTCTGGTAACAGTCATTAAATAAATCATTCTTGGTGACGCATCATTGCTTGCAATATCAGTACGATTTCAGTATCATTTTCTGATCCCGCTCAGCCTACAACACTGACCACAGCAGAAAGTGTGTACCATATCACTTCATTATTCATAAATACCTAATCTAACACCCAAAAAAGTAAATGAGAGATGAAATATATGCTGAATGCTTCTAACATAATTATAAAGCACATATGCTGAACACATACTGTTCCTAAGTAAAATAAATTTTGGCAATTGTCATCTTCAAATTAAATTGGCACCAGTTACTCATGTTTATTTCTTTTTTCGCAAAGTCAGAGTTATTACAAACAGCTTTAGGTCAGTTCTAGAAAACACAAATTTAATTAGCTATAAAAGTAGCAAAATCTGTCATTTCAAAATAAGTTATATTCACCCATTTAATTTCTCTGTTAACCCACACAGAAGAATCTAAAACTGTGGAAAAGGAGCTCTCCTTTCTACTGTAAGAAACACGATAGAAAACTGCCCACATATTGATTAGTATTTCAGAAAATAATGTGAATGCAACTTATTACAAAAGAAAGTCTTAAAGCTTTTTCACCACAAATTAAAATGTGTCCTTATAAAACAGCAAACTGTCCTTGCAACTGTTCAAAAATTTTCAGTTAAAATAAGTTCTCAGTTGACTGAGAGCTGAAAGAGTTAGAGGACAGCAGGGGTATGTCATATGCAAAAAGATTTCAGAGATTCTATTTTCAGAGAGAAAAAAGAGTCTTATGGAACCGTAAACTCTAATGAGAGAGAAATTTTTAAATCCAAAGCATTTCCATGCATATTTCTAGTAAGATTAAGAACAGAATTTGAGAATAATTACTTACGCAGTTCACATTCACAGAGCTTTTATTTCCCACAATCTTAGGTTCAAACTCATGTCCAGCATAATGGTTCTGGACAGTAATCACTGCGCAAAAGGCTTGTTTTTACATTGAGATCTGTTATGAAAGCTAATTACAACTGAATTAGCTTAGAAACTATGACATTCTGGAACCAAGCATTATTGGACTGAGATCCTGGGAAACAGTCCTCAGGGGTTTTGTTTTGGGTTTGTTTTGGGTTTGTTTTGGGTATTTTGTGATTTCCTTTCAGGATGTGTGCATAACTAAAAAACCCCATTTCTTTATTATCATTTTTCCTTCTGCTGAAAAGCAGTCGTTTGGTGTTCAGACATCTGTAAGTNGGTTTTGTTTTGGGTTTGTTTTGGGTTTGTTTTGGGTATTTTGTGATTTCCTTTCAGGATGTGTGCATAACTAAAAAACCCCATTTCTTTATTATCATTTTTCCTTCTGCTGAAAAGCAGTCGTTTGGTGTTCAGACATCTGTAAGTGTTTAAAAAGCAAGCACTACCAAAGGCTTTAATTGGTGATGAAAATGATGCAAAACCTAAGTAACAGGAAAAAAATAAGATTCTGTACCTGATTTATTCATCGAGGAACTTTTTCCTCTTGAGAATATTAATTGTAAATTCTACAATGTTGCGGTCAGCCGCAGCCTTCTAGAGAGCGCAGGGGGCTTCCTTGAGAGGGAAGGTGTTTCGCTCCCCGTGCCCCTTTTCGGACTGCCCCGCCTGGCCCTGGCTGGCTTTCAGCTTCGCAACACAGCAACAACAAAGGAGGCAAGAAGGCTCCCAGGCATTAGGGCTTCAGGATGTTTATTTGCATGGCTCCCAGATGGCAGAGAGAGAGCCACGTGGGCGGCTGGACCCCCATGGAAGGGGACCCAGCACGGCCCCGTTGGCCCGTGCAGAGAGGGAGTCACATGGTATCAGGTCGGATTTTGTATGGGAATGAGAGGGGCAGAGAAAGGACACGGACCCAGAGTCCCAAGGCACAAGGGCTGTAGAGGGGAGGGACCAGGGTACAGAACAAATGGGGAGAACCCGAGAGGGAGTGGCCAGGAATAGGCGCGGAGGGTGGGAAGACAACGTATGGGGGGGCAGGGAGTTTAGCAAAGAGGGAGTGGGAAACAGATCTCCCCACTACAGCTTTAGGAAAAAGATTAATTTGGGCTAAGGGGGAAATATATTTCTTAAAGAACAATATGCTGGCTTTTTTCCAAGTTCCTACTTCAGGTAGAAAGAGAAAAATAATACATTACCTACTAGATTTAATTAAAATATCCAGTAACAGCCCAACCTGTTTCACTTGTAACAGTTCCTGTTAACTGCTACTAATTTTTTTTAATTTAAATGCTATTTGCCATAGCAGCAAAGCTGTTTGCAAGCTTGCAGAGTACAGGCAATGTTTTCTCTTGACGTTTCACCTAACGCAACGCATTAATTCATTTTGTGGATTTCTTGTCTTTGATTGATAGTGTAATTGGAAACCGTTACAGAACTACATGTAACACGAACACTGACCTTTGCTTAAATTCCGTGTGTCCTTCTGAATGTTGAGACAGTGTGTTGTGTTTCTAATAAGGAGGGACTAAAAGCAACACCACAAATAAGGTCAGAATATCACAATATAGCACACCTTTTGCAAGGTAAATTTTGCTGCTTGCTCTGAAGACAGCTTCTTGAAAATTGGTGTGAACCTATCGACATTTTTCATGAGTGTTTTTAAAGTGTGAATTTATCTATAAAATGTTACATTTTCCCTATCACCTTCTTTTTGATTACCCATGTTTTCTTCAATTATTTAGCTCATAAAAGATGTAATGTGAAAGATTTATGAAAAATAAAATTATGACATGCATGATATAATTTTGGTTATAAAGTTATTCAGGGCTATAAAAACCTCTTAGGCTTTAAATGAAACAATTATCAATGAATATGCTACTGAAAAGCACTTATGCAAATGCAGAACATAGATACCTTATTGAACAGAATAAATATTTCTCTGAATATTTAAATAGCTCTCCAGCAGACACTTAAATATCAATTTGTGGACAGTGGGCAAAACAGCTGCCTCACATATACCCACAAGCAGAAACAAAGAGAAAGCATCACTCAATCACGTAAAACAAGCAGTAAGACCTTGAAAACTGCCCAGCCAAGAATAAGGCCCTATATACTCAGAACTGCCTCTTTTCATCCAAACAGGGCATAATCCTGCAATCTTTGCACATTCAAAACTTTTACAGAGTTTATTAAAAAAACTAGTAAACGTGCCAGTAGAAATCTCAAAGTGACATTTTTTTGTCATGCTAGATTTTATCATTCTTTTTTTCATGTTGTTTTCCCAGTTCTTGTGTCCAAGTGGCAGATTATGAAAGTGGCACTGCAAACAGAACACTGGGACAAGTATCTTAAAGTTCCTTTCCCCCCTGTTATACTCACAAATGTAATTTTTATCCCACAAAATTAAATTATGACTCTTGTTTTCTTTTTCTGGTTTGTTTTGGGGGTGTTGGCGTTGTTTTGTTTGTTTGCTTGTTGATTTTTGTTGCTTTTTTTTAAGTTCTATAGATTTTACGGTTTACACTAAAGTGTAATTGAGTACTCCTGTGGAGAGGAACACTGAATTTTTAGGGACCATATAAATGTCTAATTACATTATGAGTTCAACTGAATTATGAATTCTCGGATCCCAGCCCTATGTTCCTACAATATAAGATTGAATTCAGGAAGTAACCTTAATTCAGAAATATATAATTAAAATTTTGCGTAACTCCATCTTGGCATTGATGAAAATAACAAAATTAAATACTGAAAATAAAAAGCTACACAAAAAGTTTACACAGCAGTAGAAGTCATTTCCCTTTGCAAGGAGATAGTGTAGAATAAATAGTAATAACTGAAAGAAGCTCCTTAAAACCATATGATATTTGCAGAACAAAATTTAATCAGTAGCTAGTAAACCCACAGAACTAGTTGAACTAGTCAAGTTATACTTTGCAATATACATTAGGAAGCACTTTACCACCTTACCTTGTAAGTCAAAAATAAAAAATTGGCCAAATAATACAAATTCTTTGCATTTCAAGTTAAAGATGACTACATTTTGCCAAAGACAGGAAAAAGTATTAATTATTGTAATAAAATTCCTAATTTTTTTTCATTGTTTTTTTATCAATTATTGTCAAGAGCAGATAAGACTTAAGGATTTAGACATCCCAAGAATGCAGCACAATGACATCTTTTTAGCCTGGAGAATAGAAGGCTCAGGAAGGACCTTTGTCACTCTACAGCTGCCTGAGAGGAGGGTGTAGCCAGGTGGGGGTCAGCCTCTTCTGCCAAGTACCAGTGAGAGGACAAGAGGACATATCCTCCATCTGCACTAGGGGAGGTCCAGTCAGGAAGAGTTTCTTCACTAACAGGGTAGTTAAACATTGGCTATGCTGCCCGGAGAGGTGGTGGAGTCACTGTCCCTAGAAGGGTTCAGGAAGTGACTGGACTTAGCACTCAGTGTCACTGTCTAGTTAATAAGGGCGTGACTGATGAAAGGTTGGATTTGATGATCTTGGAGGCCTTTTCCAATACGGAAGACATCTGCTAATTAGATATAATCCATCACTAGATAAAACGTAATTAAATGTAATAATTTAAAAGCTACTTGCACTATAAATGACTGAAATGTATAATTGAGACAACCTACATATAACTAATAATTATGTTTGATATGCATTTCTGAAACTGATTCAGATTATTTATGTCAGAATGTAGCATTTTTCACAGTTTTTCTTGAATTGGATTAAAGGGATTTTTGAAGAAAAGTTTATTGTCCAGAATATTTTATTAAGTTAATGCCTAGAAAAAAATGGATGCTTGCAACTTGCTACTTTCATTATTAAACTCTTCCATCCCTTGACTTTTTGCATTTGTTTTTGTCCTTTTTTTTAAGAAAAATCTGTTAAGAGAAAGGATTTAAAAGAAAACATGGAATATCAGAGAAGCCCAATTTACGTACATATGCACACACCAAGTTTAATTTAGATGAGAAGGTGTCAATTCCATTTCAATGAAAAGCTTCTTTTCAAAATTTTCCAAAATTATATGTGAGTCTTTTTCCTCCCAGTAGCTCATAAATGCAAGTGTGATCAAACTTATACAGAGATAATATACTCAAAGAATAATCAAAGAGTTGACTGATACCATCTCAAGACCCTTCGTTTACTTTTGAATGGTCTTGGGAATCTGGGGAGGTTCCAGCAGATGGGGAGTTGGTTAACCTAGTTCCAGTTTTCAAGAAGGGCAAGAAGGATCACCCTGGAAATTACATGCCTGTCACTCTCACTTTCAGTGTCTGATAAAATTATGGAGAGTATTGTTCTGGGAGTATTGAAAAACACCTGCAGGATAACACAGTTGCCAGTCAGAGCCATCATAGCTCCATGAAGGGAAAGCCCTACTTGTCAAACCTGATTTCCTTCAATGACAAGTAACCCTCTTAGCTGATCAAGGCAAGACCAGTGATGTAATTTTTTGAATTCCAGTAGAGTTACTGATAGTCTCTCGCAGTATCCTTCTGGACAAAATGTCCAGCACACAGCTGGATAAATACATCATGGGATGAGTGAGCAACTGGCTCATGCGTCAGGCACAAAGGTTACAGTGAAAGGGGTGATATCAGACCGGTGACCTGTCACTAATGGGGTTCCAGAGGGCTTCATCATCAGCCCTGTGGTCTTCAACATCTTCCTAAATTACTTTGACACAGGACTGGAAGGGATACTCTTTGCTGTTGGCACTAAATTGGAAAGAGCTGCTAGCTGCCTTCTAGGCAGGGAAGCCTCAGACACCTTGAAAAATGAGAGAGATGGACCGTCACCAACCATGTGAAGTTGAATCCCTATGGATTCTGCACCTAGGATGTGGCAACCCTGGATGTATGGACAGACTGAGAAACAAGAGGCTGAAGAGCAGAGCTATGGCAAGAGATCTGGGCGTGCTGGTCCCTGGCAAGTTGAATATGAGTCAGCAGTGCCTTGGCAGCCAGGAGGGCCAAGCGTGTCTTGGGGTGCATCAGGCCCAGCATTGCCAGCTGGGCGAGAGAGGGGACTGTCCTACTCAGCTCTGTATTGGTGTGGTCTCACCTCAGGTCCTTTGTGTAATTTTGATTCTATGACTATAGTATATTTTTTATCTCCTATTTACAGGTGCCTACAGCCTTCACATTTCCTTCCTATCTTGACTGAAATGTCTTCATGGGCAAAATTTGACTGAAAGACAAGAAATACAGAGGGAAATGAACATAGTCTACCTAAAGCCTAATGCTTCTTTACAATGTAAAATTCCACCTTATGATATTTTGTTGCATCCCCAGTTCAAATATGAAAAACCCCACAAGATTCAAAGCTGTTACTTGGATTCTTAAATTTAGACTTACATTTTATGACTTATGCCTTTATGACAGCGGTAAAATATAGTCTCTACTGCTGGGATTTATTAGATCCTAGAGGCATGAGGCAAGCTCTCTGAGCATGAGTCTTGTGGGCTGGCTCATCTGGCATGCAGCACCGTAAGATGGATGACAGAGCACCTCACAGGCAGAAAGTGGTCACTCCCTATATGCTGTGGGATTCATTTCAGGAGTCAAGGGACAATTTCAGACTTATAGAATATTTAGGGAAAGAACCAACTGTGATAAAAGAGAAATCTCAGCATGGATAGGTGAGGAAAAAGTATGGGTAAAGACATATGTATGGTAAGACATAACGGATAATAGAGGTCAGTTATGTGTACACAGGGGCTGGTCAATACATTTTTCTGGCCATGCCCTGTCCCTAATCCATGCAAACTGTCTGTTCTTCTCATTAATCTCAACATCTAACCTTTTTCCTGGATGAAGGACTCTCTGACTCTGACATACACACATATGTGTGTATGAGGACCAGAATGTCTGCAACTATCTGGAGATCACAGGTTATCAGAGGTGCCAGAAATTGTAGCGAGGGAGGATGTACATACCAACTTGTCTGTACCAGCCTGTGATAGTTAGCAAACATCAACCAGAGAGTAGGATAAGCAGCCTGAGAGCCAAGTATCAAAGCCAACCTAATCCTTGGCCAGATCATATATGTATAAATTTCTTGTAAATGAGCTTACTTGACAAGTAAGACAACTGGAAGTTGAATACTTGAGGGACCAAGAACAGCCTCAGGTACTGGAAAGACAGCGAGGCCTGGATGTCCACTAAAAGCTGTGTAGCAGCTGTGTGTGGGTGTGGTTAAATGGTCTGAACCAGCAGCTGTCAGGAGACTGCAGCCTTAGGAGTGCCAGAACCAGGGATACCCGGAATTCATGCGTAGATGATGTACTGACCAAGTATCCAAGCTCAGTATCTACTGGAGAGGTTCATACTGCATATATTTGTATAATATTGCCACTAACAAAACTTTTTCAGATAAGGCAGAGTAGAGAACAGGATGAGAACACTGGTGTTGGTTTTGAGTGAGAGCTGAGCGTGCCTGTCTGTGTTGATCTATGTAGTTGTGTACACATGCTCTATACGTGTGTGTGCATCTATTAAGATATGTACAGCCTAAAAGCTGGTTGAGGCAGGAGTCATGAAGCTGCCTTTGCTGGGTCAATGGGTTCAGCAATCTCTATCAGCATGCTCAGGACTACAATGTCACCATCTAAGTTGTCACATACATGTCATACATGTCATTGCTTAAAATACATTACACAGCATCAACATATAGTACACAGTAATTATCAAGCAGGCTTTTGTTACAGTTCCAGGGGATGTGTGCCAAAATCCCCCAAAACTTCTGACTAGAAATTCACTGGAAACCTTAGGACACTTTTCTATGGCTAATGTGCAAATTACAGTTCATTTTGACCATCATGAGTTATGGAACAAATAATGCAGAAGGTAAATGCAGATCATAAATACCGCAAAGTTCCTACCTCTTACCAAATTTCCTTAAACACTGGACACACTCTTTCAAGTGCACAAAAGAAATCTAACACTTCTCTCTTTAATGCTAAGAGCTATCTGATCACTGATAATCTAAATTGGGATGAAAGCAAAACTTCTGAAAATATAAAAATAGTTGTTACCTGACTACAAAGGAAATACAGTCTCTTTTCATAATAGGCTATACAAAAAAATGTGAGAAAGTGAGAAAATACACCAAAGCTGTTCAGGTTTTTAGAAAAAAATGTATTGCAAAAGAGAGTCTATGTCAAACAGCATTTTATTCAATCTTGCACTCTATAGAAAGTGTTCGAAGTCTGGTTTCAGTTCTGGAAAACCAATAAGGATAACCTGCAAAAAACATTCTGTATTCAAGAACAGGATTTTGTCTCCGGTGAAAGTGAAGAAAGTCGGTGAATGTTGTGCAATTCAGAGAATCATAGAATGACTGGGGTTTGAAGAAACCTTAAAGATCATCCAGTTCCAACTCCCCTGTCACAGGCAGGATCACCTTCCACTAGACCAGGTTGCTCTAAGCCTTCATACAACCTGGCTTTGAACACTTCCAAGGATGGCGCATCCACAGTTTCTCTGGGCAACATATGCCTAGCCTCACCACCTCCACACTAAAAAGTTTCTTCCTAATACCAAGCCTGAGTCTATTCTCCGTTTAAAGCCATTCTCCTTTGTCTGGTCAGCACACACATTTGCAAAAAGTCCACTTCCACCTCAGGTCTTCCGTAGCCCCTTTCTGTACTGGGAGGTGCTGTAAGGTCTCTCCAGGAGGAACAACCCCAACTCCCTCCGCCCCTCTTCACAGCAGAGATGCCACAGCCTCCTCAGCATCTCTGTGGTCTCCCTCTGAACTCTCCCCAACAGTTCCACATGCTCTTAAGTTGAGGACACAGTACCCCACATGGGGTCTCACCAGAACAGAGTATAGTGGTAAAATCACCTCCCCCAGCCTGCTTTGGATGCAGCCCAAGATACACTTGGTTTTCTGGGCTGCAAGCACACACTGCCAGGTCATGTTGAGATTCTTGTCAATCAGCACTCCCAAGTCCTTCTCTTCAGGGCTGCTCTCAATCCATTCTCCTCTCAGCCTCTATTTGTTCTTGGGCTTGCCCTGACCCAAATGCAGCCCCTTCTTGTTGAGCTTTATGAGGTTCATATGGGCCCACCACTCCAGCCTATCCTGGTCTCTCTGGATGTCACACCTTCCTTCCAGCCTGTTGACCGCATCACATAGCTCGGTGTTGTAGGCAGACTTGCTGTCAATCTTGATGCAGCACTGATCCCACTGCCCCTGTCACTGCCAAAGATGTTAAACAATGTTGGTGCCAATATCCACTCCTGAAGAATGCCACTCATCAGGTGATCTCCATATGGACATCAAGCTGTTGGTCTCATTTTTTTGTGTGACCATGCAGTCACTTCATTATCCACCAAGTGGTCCATCAATCAAATCCATGTCTCTCCAGTTTCGAGACAAGGATGTTGCGTACGACAGTGTCAAATGCTTTGATCAAGTCCAGATAGATGACATTAATTGTTCTTCCCTCACCCACAAGCATTGTAATACCTTTGTAGGAGGTCACCAATTTTTCAGGCGCCATCCACCCCAAGTGAAGCCATGTTCTGTCAGCCACCACTTCTTGCCATGTGCCTTAGCCTGATTTTCAGAAGGATCTACTCCATCATCTTGCTGGGCCTAGAGATGAGTTTAGCCAGCCTCCAGTGCTCCATGTCTACTTTTTTTCCTTTTAAAAATGAGGTTTGTGTTTCCTCTTTTCCAGTCAGTGT
>VYZQ01009411.1:11214-49941 GCA_013400655.1 Mystacornis crossleyi
CTTTTCCACTAGGGAAACTTCCATCTAAACTGGGTTTAAATGAAGCTCACTGCTGGGAGAGGTCACTGGAGGCCACAGCTGATGGATGCTGATAAGATATTGTTGGGAGGTTGGTGTCAGTTCTGCTCAAGCTGAACCCTTTTGTGATTTTACAAAAGAATACAGTCACACCAGGGCTGTCATTCACACACTTTTGTGTAGCTCTAACTTGACTAAAGATGAAGAGAGAGAAAAAAAATCCAACAGATTTCTGACGGAGTGTCAATGCTCGTTTCATAACCATATGGGTACAAGGTGACTTGTCACAAGGGAGGCTTCTGGAGATGTAGCCAAATCACTGACCTTGTAGACCTGAGTGCCTGGAGTGTACAGTAAAAGGTGGGGTATGTATTAAAGTGCAGTGACCTTTTAAACAAATATTTATTTGTTTTGGGCAAAGTCCTATTTTTAATTCACACTGTGTGCTGAGTCACTGGTATCTCTGGTTGAATAGGATCTAAATCACCACAGAATATGTGCAAAATGTACATCATGCTGTTTTTTAATTTGAATTTCTTTATCTCACTAGGTTTCACGTGTGCACCCTACTCGAAATGTTAAAAGAACATAAATATTTGCTATCACATTTTTTTCTCTCTCTCAACTGAAGCTGAACTACAAAGCTAAAATTTTACATCATTTCCTTGCTGCTTCTCCTCTCCCCCTAATTTTGCCAAGATTTATAAATTAATTATCAACACTAGGAAGAAACTTAAAGTATTAGCTGTCATGTACTCAGAACCTCAGCCATTCTGTGATTTGGTGATGCATACCCATGGCAGCTGTCTTCTGCTGTAATCCTTTAGGGGCGCAGACCAGCATGACTGAATTAGGTTTGGATAAATAACGTGTAACATGGCTGGGCAAAGCTGGGAACAAAGGCTCCTTCACAGCTAAGCTGTAGCAGCAGGCAGGGAGACATGGGGCTCTCTTGGGCCAAGAGACAGTGGAGGTGTTGGCCTGGGACTGGGGAGGCCTGGTTCCAGTTCTGGACTCAAGAGAAACAGAGAGAGACATGGAGGTACTGGAGAGAGTACAGTGAAGGCCCACAAAGATGATGAAGGGACTTCAGCATCCCTCCTGTGAGGACAGGCTGGGTGAGCTGGGACTGTTCAGCGTGGAGAAGAGATGGCTCAGGGGAAAGAAAACTGATCAATGTATTAAAATACCTGAAGGGAAGGTGCAATGAGGACAGAACCCAGAGGTCAGTGGTGCCCAGTGCCACAACCAGAGGCAATGGGCACACACTGAAACACAAGAGGTTCCTTCTGAACACCAGGAAACTCTTTTTCACTGTGATGGTGACCAAGGGATGGCAAGGTTGCCCAGGGAGGCTGTGGGTCTTCATCCTTGGACATATTCAAAAGCTTCCTGGACATGGTCCTGGGGTCTACGTGACATTGCTTAAGCAGGGAAGGTGGACATGATGCCCTCCAGAGGTCCTTCCAAACTCAACCATCCTGGGATTCTGTGAACCTGTCAGCAGATGACTTAGATGGCTTACCTGGCTTTCAAACTCCATCAGTATGATATGCTGATTTGACAATGCTGCTAAATAACCTTCCAGTTAGCATTGCAGAGCAGAACAGAACTGCCTATTAAATGAAACAGAGGATCAGCAATGCAGAGAGCCTCAGTAAATCTGTAGATCTCATTTCTCCTATGCATTTCATTTTCTCTTCATATAAAATATCTCAGTCACTGTTTTACGTATTTTGGTTGTCACTTTCCAAATTGCTTGGAGCTCTCGTCTGTACAAAGCACTCAAGATTTTTATCACAGCCTTCTTTTCCCAAAACTCCTGGGAACACCACATGCTATTCTGATTAATATTTCACCATCTTTTGTGAAATATCCCCTTTGAATACACTTCTCTTCTCAGATTATCATTCATAGGTGCTGATATACTGGCATCCATGCAGTTATTTTTGCCCTGCCATATTTTCACCTCAGTGGGACTTAGTGTTTCAAAAGGATGAAAAAGCCACATTATTTTTTCTGGCACTCCCCCCTTCCCATCCCTGGCCACCTGAAATTCAAGTCCCTACTTCAAAAAACAAATCTCTATAATTTTAATAAAGTAAGATTACCATTTCTTTTACATAAGGAAACAAAGTCTCAACCAATTCTGACTACATGGCTGAATTATTTTTATTGAAATCCGTTCCTTTCCTTCTCTTGTCCCTCATCCCCAGCTTTCAACGGGACGTGATATTTGGCCTGGAAACAAAATCTAAGAGCAAACTACTGGTACTTGGTGAAACTATAAATAATTAAACTCAATAATTTAGGTGAAAAGTCGTAAATTTGATAATAGGTACTGTTCGTGCCATCTACCATAGGAACGAAGCAATGCACCACAAAAGAAAATTGAATACGGCCAATCTTGTTTTCTGCTACTGCCATGGAAATCACTGGAATCCACAAGTCTCTAAGACTCTTTATGGACCCTTTCTTCTTCTGAATCCTGTTTTTGCTCTGATTTTACTTCTTCAAGAGCGATCAAACAAAACCACCAGTATTCTTGAGCCTGGGTCCTCTTGTATTAATAGAATAGCAGAGAACAGGCACAGACCAGAATATCGCATCAATGCACGAGTAAGAGTCTCAAAAGGAAACAGAAGAACACTTTCCTTTCTAAAGCTGACCTACTCAATTTGATTGGATGACTAGAGAGGGAAAACTTTCCTGTGCTCATTCTGTAGTGTTCCTAGTTGGCCGTAAAAGATGCCCAGATAAAAGAACTGAACACTCAAATAGACTTCTATTGAATTTAAAATTCCCTGAAGTGCATTCCTCTTCTATCCATTCTAAAATCTATAGCTATTTACTTCTAGCTGCTTCAGAAAGTGAGCTGCAGTGTCTGACACTGATAAAAAGTATAAAAAAATTCTTGTAAATTAGAAATACTAAAATCTGGCAGTTTGTTCTATTAAGAATCCTACTGCATAGACATGAAAAATTTCTCATCCTATCCATCTGTTCCCCAATGTGTACTTAAAAATGGGCAATGCCACAAAAGCTAAATCCTGAATGAAGCAATAGAAAAGCACTGCCTATTCTGGTTCCTGGGAGTAATAAATGAGCACAGACTCAGCTGGGTAGCAGAGGGACTATGGTGGAGACTTTTCCATGCTGTTGGCATGGAGAAATCTATATCCTTGATCTGCCCCTAGATGCCAGCAATGAATTCAGATTGTGGGCTGAATCTTCAGTTTCACCACCGCACTGAACTCAGAACTGTGTTTTTCCTCATTATGTCTGGAGGTTGTCAGGCATTGTAACTGCTCACCTCCAGTACTTTTATTTTCTGTCAAAGTTATGGTCCAAGATTGCTTGATTTGAGAGATAACAGAGTTGACAACATGGATTAAAATCCCAGATTATCAGGATTTGATTTTCTTGTCAAATGTCCATCTGCTTTTTGCAGAATTCAGTGAAAGCATTCTGAAATGTACACTTTTTTTGGATAGAGAAGAAATAAAGGATAATTTACCCCGTTCTGAAGTCTTAATTTACAATATGATGGAAACAATGGATATATTATGTTTCTTGATCAGTGGCAGAGCTTGTTTCATCACTCTATAGGAAACCATGCTAATTGAAACCTTCTGATCTTTCTCCTCTCAAAATTAGTTGAAATCAATTAATTGGGGAAGGAGGTGGAAGGGAATGTGGATTTTTTGGTCTGAGCTGAATGAGGTTATTGATGCACACTTTTAGCTATACACTATATAGACCAAAGCACCCTTTCTCTGGCATGCCTTTGAATAAATCCAATTTTGCCTTTAAAAAATTCAGCAGACTATGCCATATTCAGAGACAAATTATACACCCATCTTTGAAGATTAAAAAAAAAATCCAGGAATTTGTGAATTTTAGGAGCAGACTGAGTTGCAGAGAAACTCATATTTTCACCTGGAGTAAACAACAGCATTGATGCTCAAAGGATTTTTTTGAGCATACTTGCAGATCTGTCTTGCTGAATGTGCCAGCTGTATTGAAGTCTCTCTCTTTTCTGTAGCTTGCATAAAATGTTCCTTCTGGTAGTCAAAATCTGGATGTTTTACCAGTCTTTACCTAAAAATATGTGTATCATAAATTTACATGAGTTCTAAACTATTTACATTACTTGTAAATGCCTATTAAAAATGCTGTAGACTTTGGCTTCATTTTAAAATACTTGGCTTGCTTCTAAAGCTGCTTAAGGCTTTCATTAAAGTGTTTTTCAGTTATAATAGATACAAAAAGAAAGTTTTGTAGCTAAAATGATCAAGTTCCAATCTATAAAGTATTTTTATGCAAAAAACATAAATAGGTTTTTTGAAGACATGAAGAACTATAATTTGAATTCAAAGTGTTGATAATTTGTTTATTCCCTGAACGATTAGAGATCAGTTCCATAGATGCATATGTATATTTCTGGGTATGAATTCCTGTGGACCCACTTCTGTGACCAAAGTCAGGCATGTGCAGAGCCTTTGCAGGGCCTGGGAAAACAATCTCCTGGGTATCTGCATATTCTTAGTCTGTTTGATTCCTTTTTTGAGTTTCTTGTCTGATGAATCCACGAGAGGGCAGTACACAGCAAGAGTAATGTGGATGCGTTTTACTGCAGCTTTCTGAAAAACAGCACCCAAATCATCAGGTTAAGGAGGTTGCTCCCCCGCATCATTCGCTTATGGTATTAAAAGAAATAACTTGGAGTTAAGTCAGAAAAATTATTATTTTTACTGTAATTCTAGGTGAACTTTGTCTTCTGATGTTGAAATCTGTTGCTATACTTGTTTCCTATTTTCACAACTACAAGTTCTGTATAACTATTGAAATTTGAAGCAAACTAGATTTAGAAAGTAATCATGATACTAAAGGTGCTGTGGCCATAATGAAATAAACCTCAAATAAATATAGTGAACTAGAACCTGTGAAATTATCAAAACAAACCCAACATCTGCTTCAAGACTTAAGATAGAATTAGATGACTGATAAGTGCCTACAGTACATGCAGTGTTGTACTTGGGTACTTGGGTAATAGCATTTTTTGATACAGATTGTCTCATCCTATTAAAAAAACCATTAATTCAAAGATCATTGCAGTAACAGGAACAACTGAACTACTTAAGTCTGATTAGAATTCCTCATTTAGACCCAAAGGCTTGCTGTGCTGTATTTCTGATTGCAGCATTTCATTAATTAGTGATTAAATCACCAGTGCTTGTGACAATAGTATACTGGCTGTGCGATGTTGTGGTGATGAAAAGGATGCACCTGATGTAGGATATAAATTCAGCATATCTTTCTGAGTGAATTATTTTAATTCTGAGTATTAATTGAATGAAATTTATCTCTCCTAGAAGCTGATGTTCTGAATATTACTTAGCTAGTGAACTAATGAAAGTAATGATTTAAGCCAAAGTGGCAAGTGGTCGTTTAAGCATTTCACAGACATAGCAGGTATTTTTGTGTGATCCTGTCACTTTTCTTTCCCATGGCAGAAGATGTCACGCCTCATTTGTCACATGTTGGGCTTGAATTCTACCTTCAGTGAGAATAAGCATGGAAACATTTCTATAGATTCCTACCAGAGGTTTCTAACCTTAGTCTTTTCAACAGCACGTGTGTGTGCACTGACCATGATCTGGCTGCCTTGTGCAATGTCCAGAGTAATCCGTGTGCTGGGCTCCTGCCTGTGAATGACACAGTAGGTGTGACAACTGCATGGCTTGTCCCAAGTGGAGCAAGCTGCAATGTGGCCCCAGTTGGTTATATGTGCTTTGCATGCAGGTAAGCAGTGTTCGTTCTCTCTGTCTGCTTCTGGTGCATCACAATTTGAACATTAGTACAGAAAGCAGAGGCAGGATATCAAATTCATCCTCTCTGGGAGTCAGGTACCGGGAGTTCTGGGTGCAGGGCTTTAGCCTTATTTTCAGAGTTCTATTATGCTGGTTGAAGGCATAGTTTATCCTTGAATTTGAGCTCTGCTCAGTCCTGAGAGCTGCAGTAATAAAGATCCTACACGTTGCAGCTTGAAGAAGGAGAAATAACTGTTTCTCTCACTTCCTGCAGCGATCTGTGGGTCTGCGTCCCATTGAGCTTGCTCGCATCCTCTTCTTCTCCAGGACCCAACCAAGTGCATGTGTATATGTGTGTGTGCTTGAGGGTAAATAAACACCAAAGCACACCCAGACATGTACATACACACATACACGCACTCACAAAATGTAATGTTCCCTCTCTCTGTCTTGTCTTGCGTATAGAAGGGAAGAAGGATGGGTGTTCACATGGGGCTGTGCAGTGTGCATGCATGCAAACCCCTGTTTCTTCATAGCTGAGGTGAACAGAGGTGAATACAAGTAGAACTCAGTGGCAGAAATAAGGAGCATGTTCTCTTTGAGAAAGGAGCCAATGAAGAGATTAAAAATGAGTAAAAAGACACAGGGACTGTAAGTATGGAGTGCAACTGAACAAGTATATGGGGAAAAATTAGCTGAGTGCTTGTGCAATTAAATTGACTTAATGCTAATTTCTGCATGATGGTACACAGTTACAGGAAAGAAGAAGGGATGGTGGAAGTAGAATTTTTAGTAGTTGTGTGTGAGCTCCATAAGGAGACCTATGCTCTCTCTGCAGTAGGACAGCAGCTGTGAGGGTGGGAGCATTCAGGATGGGTATGTTAAACTTCTGGGGAGCAATATAAGTGCCTTTCAGTGTCCCTTTGTGAAAAATACAGCATTAGTTCTAGGGGGAAAATGCTGAAGGATGTGTGTAGCAATCCTGACCAGAAGACCGATATAATGATATTATATCATTAGTGATGCACAAAACAGTCAACCTGAGCTGCGCTGCACATGCAGCTTTGCCTTCAGGCTGGTGCTGTGCTGCCTGTGTCCCTTGGCTTCAGGACAGACTCAGCCCACTCCCTGTGAAAAAAGAGCCTGCAGGCAACTCCCACCACGTACCAGCGATTATGCCACCTGCGTGGCCTTGCCTTTATCTAAATGCACAGCAAGGAGTTCTCATGTGAACATCCTTTCTGTTTGATAGTAGGAATGATGAATAGAGTTGTTCTCTTGCAATAAAATCCTATAGTAGCTTCAATTACCAAAATTCCATGGATGTTGTCTGCATGATGTGTACGTGGGCATCAGAGAATAATTTGATGCTGAACATTCAGAGTTCCCAGCAGCAAACAGGACATAAAACTACCTTTATTTTTCTCTCATTATAGTGTTATCTCTAATAAGTAGAATTTTAAATGAAACTTTACAGAGTCCAAGTGCTTTCTTACTGGGATCATAACAGACCAGCAACCCTTGATGTAAAACAAAATGTCAGGTGACAGACTGGCTGTACATTATCTGGGTTTTCTGAATTATATCCTTGGCCTTCCCAAAATGAGTGCCAAAACTTCTCAAGAAAGGTATAATTGGACTCTCCTTTGGAACTCATATTATCTTATCTTAGAATGATATTGCTCCCCAATGCTAGGTTCAGTTTTTTCCTTTTTTTTTCCCCCAAGCTGGTGATAAAACTGAAGGCATCAATTTTGCAGCTGATAGACATCATGAGCAGGGAAGGAAATGTTAACTCCAGATTGCCCTTTTAGTCATGAGATGACTGCATAGGGCTTGAGGTCAGCACAAAACCATTACAATCCTATGAACCACCCCTGTAATTTATCCCTTGAAATGAGCTTCTTTAGTAGGAACAAGTTTCTCTGAAATCTTTGGCACAACTAATTGAAATAGTGAAAAAATGAATTACCATATTAAAAAAAAGAAAATAAGTTTTTCTTTGATTTTTGGACCAAAAAATAACAGTAGGGTGTAGCTGAGAATTTGACTTTTATAACTTCTTTGAAGGTTTCTATATTAGTAATTCTTGGTAATTTAATATTTTCTTGATGTTCCAAGACCACAGTTTTATTCACTTTAATCTGTGTATGAATAATTGAGCAGCAGCTCTTATATAGTGTTAGTCCAGTAGAACTACCGAATGTTTCCAAGCCATTTACATGAAAGATGAACAGTTCTGCCAACAGAAGATGATTAATCAAAAGAAATTGTAAATTATGTATGACACTTCTTTTGCTTTTTCCTCAATAACTATTCAAGTGATATTAAGTAAGTGGCATTAAATAAGGGGAAATAAGTTAATATAAGAAGTCCTAATGAAAATCAGAAAAAAATAGAAGTGATAGGCTATTGTATTGTTTGAGACATGTAGTTTAATCTACAGATTTCTGATATAAACCATTCTCTGAATCATTATTGGCAGAGTGGATGCCACGTGTTCCAAAAGAAAAAAATTTTCCAGGTCATTCCTATTTGAAATAAGTAAAGAAATTAGTATCTGGGGGTGAATGTGTTGAGGTTACAGTTTTATTTTGATCATGGTTTCTGTATGTGGAAGAGATACATTGAGCAAGACAAAAGAACAGAAAAATAAGCAGGAGAAGTCAAGGCAGATCCTATGTTTGTACAGTTGGGAGCAAACACAGGAAAGGAATAACAGTATGATGCCATACTCTTAATAACTTTTGCATTCATGACTACCAAGGCTATCAAGAAGCAATGATTGAAGAGAAGAATAATACATTTAGTTAGACTTGCTGATGTGACTGGAAAAAGTGAAAAATCTCTTTTATTTAGACACACTGAGCTTTTTTCCGCTGTTCTGTTCTGTGCTGAAAGCAACAGCTCTTGTAGCTAAAAACATAAAACAATGTTTTAATGTCATACAACACCGGCGAACTTCAGTTTCTGTTCACTTCTAGGTTCAGAATAACGTAAATGAGGAATTCTATTCCTAATTCTATTCAAATGAAGGATACGTACACTAAATAGGACAGAGAAGCTTACTTTAGTTTTGTTTTCTCAGTAAGGAAGACCCTTCCCTTTAGATTTATAACATAAATTATCCCTACAGCAGTTATGTGGGAAAGGATGATTTTTCTTCCTGAATAGAGCTGTCTTTTCAGCTACAGAGATACATGTGTGTGCCTTTCTGGGCATCAGGAGTTTTTCTGTTGCTGTGTCTGAAAGTGAATAGTGTTTTAAAGCTGCATCACAAATCAAACTCTGCATGTTCCACTGTGATTTGTGATGTAAATTTGAACTCTTTTCACTTGCTCTAAGAGATGTTGGATTCAAAGTAACACTGAAGCCATCAATCTATGCAAGGACCTCATGTGACATAGAATTGTGTGGTTACAGATGCTTGTAATGGCTATAAAGTTGCTTAGTCTGCTAGTGCTGCTAGGTGCCCAGTCTGGAGTTTTATGACTTACTGGATAAACGCTGATTATTTTGTTAGTGTAATGGTTAAATGATAGCTATGGGGTGAATGAATCCTTGCCTCATAATCATCAAATCATAGAATGACTTGTGTTGGAAGAGACCTTTGAGATCATGTACTTCCAACCCCCCACCCTTCCGCTAGACCAGGTTGCTCAACGCCCCATCCTGTTGTAGTACCCCAGCTTGGGAGCAAGCTGGGGAATGATTTATAGAAGGTTTTTTCAAGTTGGTTCATGTTTCCCTTTGAGTTCCGTGTAAGCTCTTTATTGATTGAAAGTTGTCACCCTGTACCCCAAGTTTCCAGGGTTACCATTCCCCTGAATTCTGTTCCTCCCCTTGAGTTGGCCCTTCCCCCTTCCCTGCCTGCTGGGTGGAGAACCCCTGTCCCTCTCCTCCTTCTCCCCCGCCCCTTGGGTGGAGAACCCATGTCAATCCCCCAGTGGCACACCTCCCCTTCTGGAAAGTTCCCCTGTACTTCCCGGTGTCTCATTGGACTGTGTCCCTTAATCCCTCCTCTGTTCTCACCCAGTTGGTCGTCACCCTGTCATTCCTCANGAGAGCAATGAATCTCAAGCACTCTACCCCACCTCTTTTTTTCCAGTTCTAAATCTCCAGATGTCTCTGCTCCCCCACCTGAGAAGACGCCACCAAGACCAAAAAAAGGACAATTGGGCCCCTCCCTTGTGGCTGGCTAGGTCCTTTGTTTTTCTTAAGTACCCCAGCAATCGCCCCTTAACATGGAGAAAAAATTCCTTTGAGAGGAGAAAAGAACACATGCACACACAAAAAGAAAACCTTCTCAACCCCCAACAATGCCCTTGTGAAAAGTCCCTCTTCAGATTTCTTGTAGGTTCCCTTTAGGTACAGATGTGAAGGTAAAAGAGTCCTTAATTTGGCTAGCAAAGAACTTTGCATATCCATTGTGTTCCCTGTGTTCTCCTTTTACTGTTCATGGCTAGCAATCCAGCACATGGGAAGAAAGACTGGTTGGCCAGATATAAATCTGCATTGTTTCATAATTTTCCAGGAGATAGTTTCAGAATACTAAGGAAACAGTTCAAAGGGGAAAAAACCCAACTTGGGATCAAACAGCCAGCAGAATGCCAGCCTTTTCCAAGAAATGTTGGTTTTACTATTCTTGTAAACAATCTTAAGAGTTAGCAGATTAAATAGAAAGTGTACAAAAATGAACTACTCTGCATGTTCTTTCTCTTTTCTTGGTGCCTTTGAAACAATTAAAGGTACATGTTGAAAAGGGTGATAAAAACTTATTAAATCTAGTGAGCACCTACAATTAAAACTTAGATTTTTAATAGGTTGTTTGGCTTTACCTGTTTTCAGTGGTTTGTTTCCCTCAGAGTTTTCTCTTTAATTTTCCTTATGCATTACTCTACCAAAAGATTACAGTTAGAAAGCGTGCACTGATAAGACTTCCATTATTATTTTCTCTTATTTGAAATTTTAATCAGGGAAACCCAAACGTGAATAATCAAACGCTTGTAAGATGTAGGGTAATCAAAAGTACTGGAGAATGATGTAATTTTCTTCTTTATTAGTGATGGAAAATTGAATACTTGCCAGCCCTCTACCCCCAATTTTTCACATGAGAAATATTATCTTGACTTTTTCCTGTGACTCCCCTCCAGTTTTGTTGCCGAGCATGACATTAGATGGTAAGGAATGCCTCTTTGCCCAGGTTGTGTCCTCTCACAGCATCTTGCCCACCCCCAGCCTGCTGGCTCATGGTCAGAGACAGGAACAGAGAATGCCTTGACCCTGTGCAAGCACTGCTCAGCAATAGCTAAAACACTGGTTTGTTATTTAGCTCCATTGCCAGCCTGATCCTGTGCACCCTGTAAAATCTGAAAGAAGCCGCTGCAGCTCCCATGCATTTTCATGCTTAATAAGGGCTCTATGGCCTAGTTACTTAAAAAGAAAATAAATAAGAAGAAATGATATGAGCTCAGATTTAATTTTACATTTATGTTGAAAATATGACAGTTATATGTAAGGAAGAGTGTGAACTTAAAAGCTTAATTCAGTATCACAGGTAAAAATCCATATTCTCTAGTGAATATGCAAACGACATTTGTGCAGTTTTAATTTCTTATCTGTATGTCTGTCCTTATTTGCTCTTCAACTCTTGGTGCTATCAATTTGCATCTGTACACAACTCAGAGGTTGCTTTTTTTGTACGAAAATGTCAAAAAATGCTTGTTGTTATTTAGGTACTTAAAATGCTTTAGTCATCAGTTTGGAAATATAACCAAAACAAATAGATTTTTAAAATAGATGGTTCATTTCCCAGACTAGACAGCACTGGAAGACCTATAAATACACTTCATGTGTCTGTTCCTCTACTGGGAAATCAAATGACGTTAAAATACATTTTGAAGAGCTGTGATGATTGATATATAAAATGTTGTGGGTTTATTTCCTACACATGTAAATCAGTCTGAAAACTATGAAAAACGTGATCAAAGAGCATCTGACACACAGCTAATGACCACAGAGTGGCTCCATCACCACTTCACTTGTTTTAATACTTTAGATGCTCTTAAATGTTATTCTGTCCTAATTACAGTTGCTACAACAATGTTACAAGATTGTCAGTGNAAAAGAGTCCTTAATTTGGCTAGCAAAGAACTTTGCATATCCATTGTGTTCCCTGTGTTCTCCTTTTACTGTTCATGGCTAGCAATCCAGCACATGGGAAGAAAGACTGGTTGGCCAGATATAAATCTGCATTGTTTCATAATTTTCCAGGAGATAGTTTCAGAATACTAAGGAAACAGTTCAAAGGGGAAAAAACCCAACTTGGGATCAAACAGCCAGCAGAATGCCAGCCTTTTCCAAGAAATGTTGGTTTTACTATTCTTGTAAACAATCTTAAGAGTTAGCAGATTAAATAGAAAGTGTACAAAAATGAACTACTCTGCATGTTCTTTCTCTTTTCTTGGTGCCTTTGAAACAATTAAAGGTACATGTTGAAAAGGGTGATAAAAACTTATTAAATCTAGTGAGCACCTACAATTAAAACTTAGATTTTTAATAGGTTGTTTGGCTTTACCTGTTTTCAGTGGTTTGTTTCCCTCAGAGTTTTCTCTTTAATTTTCCTTATGCATTACTCTACCAAAAGATTACAGTTAGAAAGCGTGCACTGATAAGACTTCCATTATTATTTTCTCTTATTTGAAATTTTAATCAGGGAAACCCAAACGTGAATAATCAAACGCTTGTAAGATGTAGGGTAATCAAAAGTACTGGAGAATGATGTAATTTTCTTCTTTATTAGTGATGGAAAATTGAATACTTGCCAGCCCTCTACCCCCAATTTTTCACATGAGAAATATTATCTTGACTTTTTCCTGTGACTCCCCTCCAGTTTTGTTGCCGAGCATGACATTAGATGGTAAGGAATGCCTCTTTGCCCAGGTTGTGTCCTCTCACAGCATCTTGCCCACCCCCAGCCTGCTGGCTCATGGTCAGAGACAGGAACAGAGAATGCCTTGACCCTGTGCAAGCACTGCTCAGCAATAGCTAAAACACTGGTTTGTTATTTAGCTCCATTGCCAGCCTGATCCTGTGCACCCTGTAAAATCTGAAAGAAGCCGCTGCAGCTCCCATGCATTTTCATGCTTAATAAGGGCTCTATGGCCTAGTTACTTAAAAAGAAAATAAATAAGAAGAAATGATATGAGCTCAGATTTAATTTTACATTTATGTTGAAAATATGACAGTTATATGTAAGGAAGAGTGTGAACTTAAAAGCTTAATTCAGTATCACAGGTAAAAATCCATATTCTCTAGTGAATATGCAAACGACATTTGTGCAGTTTTAATTTCTTATCTGTATGTCTGTCCTTATTTGCTCTTCAACTCTTGGTGCTATCAATTTGCATCTGTACACAACTCAGAGGTTGCTTTTTTTGTACGAAAATGTCAAAAAATGCTTGTTGTTATTTAGGTACTTAAAATGCTTTAGTCATCAGTTTGGAAATATAACCAAAACAAATAGATTTTTAAAATAGATGGTTCATTTCCCAGACTAGACAGCACTGGAAGACCTATAAATACACTTCATGTGTCTGTTCCTCTACTGGGAAATCAAATGACGTTAAAATACATTTTGAAGAGCTGTGATGATTGATATATAAAATGTTGTGGGTTTATTTCCTACACATGTAAGTCAGTCTGAAAACTATGAAAAACGTGATCAAAGAGCATCTGACACACAGCTAATGACCACAGAGTGGCTCCATCACCACTTCACTTGTTTTAATACTTTAGATGCTCTTAAATGTTATTCTGTCCTAATTACAGTTGCTACAACAATGTTACAAGATTGTCAGTGGATCAACTACATTTAAGACATATTTTCCAGTGGCATATCAATGATCTCTTGTTCCTTCAACTGTGTCCTACTAAATGACTCAACTTGTTCTGTGATTTATTCAAATGTTCCTCATGAACATTTTTCATAGTTCTCATGTATTTTTAGGTTTGTGAACCATGGTGGTGATCACTACAATTTCTGCTTCAAAGCTACTCTTTTGTCACTCTCTAGTGCTAGTAGAAGCCCTGAGCTTCTGCCTTTTTTCCAGTTTTTTTTTTGCATACAAGGGAGTCATATTTAAATCTTTCAATAAGCATAACTATAACTGCACTGTCAGAAGTGCTGTTTGCCAGTTAGCTGATAAATTACCAGGGAAAATAAATAAAAGAAAAGGCTGGGTAGCGGCAGAACTGTACCCAGTTAGAGAGAATAATTCTTCTGCTACCCATCATGTGAAAATTGCTGTGAAAGTGACAGAACACTGGCACACATTGTCCAAGGGGTGTGTGGAATCACCCTCTTTGGAAATATTCAAAAGCCATCTGGGTATGGTCTTGGGCAACCAGTTTTAGGGGGCCCTGTGTGAGTGGGCGTGTTGGACCAGATGACCTCCAGACTTCTCTTCCCACCTCACCATTCTGGGATTCTGTGAAAGAAAATATATTTGCCTCCACACAAAATCCAAATCCAAACCGAACAAAAAGTTCCATCAAATTTAAAATGAGCATATTCAGCATAACTCTGTGAAAAACTAAACTTTATTTAGTTTTAAGTTACATAACACTATTTAATGTTGGAGTTGAATTTTACTTCTCCCCTAGAAATATCCTCAGGATATGTAAATTTGAGTTACATAAGTAAAATTCATGGCCAAATCTCTGGAACTCTAAGATGGCAGAAAAAATTAATTTTATTAATGACTAAAACATCCCTAAATATTATTTTTAATAAATACTCTAGAGTTATTCTCACACAGGTTATATATTGTCATGTTTTTATCCTGAAGGCAGGGACTTTAAACACCTAGAGAAATGCTTAAATTTTAACTTTGGTGATGCTAATTATACATTCAAGGATAAATTTATTACTTAATGTATTTAGGAAAGTAGTTACACATATGGTGACAGGTGGATGAATGATATGCATACAAGCACTCTCTTTTACTTCATGGTTCTTGTTAACATGCATTAGCAACAGGAGGGCCAAGGAGAATCTCCATTCTTTACTGGATGCAGCAGAAAACATAGTAAAAAAGGATGAGGAAAAGACTGATTAAAAATTGAGATCTGTCTGAAGGATGAACTCTGACTGTATGAAGTGATATTCTTCTTTTCTCCCATTTTCTGTGCATGAGAACAGCAGTAATACCTATGATAGTTGCAAAGCACACAATGGAAAAAATCTTGATTTGTCAAGTTATACATTTGCCTTTGCCTTTGTTTATAAATACAAGTCCATTTACATCTTCAGACAGGGAAATTGTTGCCACTTTTAGCGAACATATGAATAGCAGGGGAAGCAACAATTATAAAATTAAAAAAAATACTTCATGAAAGAAATATGTTTAACAGCAAAGTAGAGTCTTCACATAAATTTAGGCTGGAAGATAGGTGATAAAGAAATTCTCACTCCAAAAGAAAAATAGCTTTGGGAGACAAGCAGTCATATAATGAACTTTTCAACTCAATCAGTCTTTCCCGTGTTGTTGTTCATTACTCTGAGCTTCTAGATAATTTCTATGTTGAATGCTGTGATCTGGACTGCTGCTCTTAAGCATACACAGATTACTTAGGGGTGCATAAAAAGACCGAAGTGATTGTTTTTCAAGAAAATGTGAACCCATGCGTGGAAAATGCCTTGCAGTGGCAGCACCACTAATGCTTTGATAGTATATGAACAAAAGTACAGAAGATGGTGGAGGTGCAGTCTGCAGCTGGGTCCAGTGGCGACAGGCAGGGACATGGTGAAGGGGCCAGACCAGGCCGGTGGTCTGTAGGTGGGAGTCAGAGCTGGTGAGGAGAATGAGGGTCAGACATGGCTGGTCAGTGCCTGGGCGATGGGACTGTGCAGAGGCCAGGCTGGGCCATCAGTTCATGGTTGGGCCTGGCCCTGTGGAGCCCATGGCCAGGCGGGGCAGGGCTGGGGGAAGCTGGGACCAGCCCTCCTGTGGCACCTCTGGAGCAGAGCGAGGGGAGCCCTGGGGGCTGACGTGGGGTCCTGGGCCGAGGGCAGCATGGAGGGAGCCCTGGCGAGTCAGGGCAGGGCTGTTGAGGCTGGTAAGGGACCTGAGAAAGTATATGTCTCTGTACTCACACTTGACAAAAAATACATGTTTTAATACTCTTAAGCAGAGGTTTTTGGCTGTGAATTTTTGAAGATTGAAATGGGAAAGTAGGGTTGGTCATCATTATGAGTTTGTACAATGGCAATCCCACAGAGTCACAGAATGGCTGAGGCGGGAAGGGACCTCTGGATGGCCTGGGGTCCAGAGTCTCGGCCTGGACAGGAAAAGCCAGAACCAGCTCTCCAGGACCCTGTCCAGACATCTGATCCCTGGCAGACGATTCTAGAAAGAAAATGGGATGGAGTTTTGTCTTGCCTCAGGTATCCTGAGCTCACTGAAGGAACCATCTGGGATGTTTTCAAGCAGTTAGACAGCACTTTGTGTTTCAGGCATTTCCTTTTTTCAGTCACTCCTATGTAGTCTCTAATTGATTTAGATCACATTATTGATTTACTGCTGTATACATAATGGATTTTTTTTGTGTACAATAGGTTATATCTCACATATATTCTTGTTCTTTAGATCCTCAACACAGCTGTTCTTATGCACATGCAATTCCAGGGGAAAACACCAGACACTGTACTTTATTCTAAAGGCTGATGATTTCTTTCATAGTAAAGTTGCTTCAGAAAATTTTCTTTCTCTGGTTGCTTTAGATTGGGGAATTGTTCAGTTAGGTGACATACTGCTTAATCACACAGCAGATGTCCTGTTTTTAGCTTTTCGGGTACTGTGCCAATACCAGAGCAGAATCTGTAAGTTTTGGGTTACATAAATGCTGCAGTTTAAATGGCTAAATTCTAGGTTAAAATCAGAGCAGGCATATTTAGCATTTGGTAGTTTGCAGATGTTGTCTTATTGATTCTGCTTTCTTTTGTGGGAGGTTGAGAAAACAGGGAGGATCCCAACACTGAAGGAGCTACAATCTATAGCAACAGCCCTGCTCCAGCTCTACAGAGCTAAATGCAGGATGGGCCGCACCAGCTAATATGGCAGCATTGGGATGAAACAAGACAGAGATAAGAAAGCAACTTTTACCCACTTGTACAACAATCCCAGACTAAATTTCAGATATAAGGGTTCAACATGCAGGGAAGGTTTTCTGGCTAGAGAGACTGGGATACTTGGACAGTGTTTGACATTGGGAGCACTGCTAACATCATGGATTTGTGGGGGATTTGTTATTGTTGGGATGCTGGTGCAGTTTGGGTGCAGGTGAGGGGGAGATTTGAGGATCTGTAAGAAACAGTGTGGTGAGACTCCTAAGTCTCTGGGCACAGGTGCCACACGTGTATGCATGTGGGGAGAAATGTCAAGGGCTGGCTTGGGGAGTGGTAGGCTATGGCTGTGCAGAGTCCAAGGGCTATTATGACCATACTCCAGTGGCAGAATTAATTGCCATAAACATTTAATTACTGATTTGGGTATTGAGAAAGAAGACAAGCATTGAAGACTTGGAGAAAACACCTTTTTTTCCCTTTTCTGAGGCTTAAGTTCACTCCAGATACCATTTCTTTGATCTTCCTTGTCTTCACTCCCCTTGTTGTCACTGATAGTTACTCCCAGTCCCTTTTGTGAGGTGATGGATGGCAGAAGTAGTTTGGATCAGTGTGTAGCAGTTTCCTTCTGCTGCTCCTTACTTCTTTTCTTTTGCTGCCTCTTACATTTTTTTCCATTGCTGGGTGTTGGTCTTATCCATGGGACTGTGGCATATTGTTGGCTCACGTTAATGTTGTCCTTCAGAACTCCCGGGTCCTTCCCTGCAAAACTGCTTTCTATCTTTTTGGCTGACAGTGCTTGCTGATGCTTCCATGGAGCAGGACTTCACACTCTCTTGTGGAAACTTCATGGGTTCTTTTTTGTTGAGGTGCCTCTGAATAGCAGCGCAATGACCTTGTGTATCCACTACTCCTCCTGGTTTTATATCTTATGAAAACTTGCTGAGGATGCACTCTACCTCATAATCCAGATTATTAATGAAGTGGATGAACAGTATTAGATCCAGTACCAGCCCAAAGATATATCCCTGTTAACTTGCCTCCATCCAGAGTTTATGTCAGTGATCAAAACTCAATGAGCCTGGCAGTTCAAAGAGCCACAGAATGATATGGGATGGGACCTCTGGAGGTCATCTGTTCCCACCCCCCTCAAGAGGGCTCAAGTAGGGCCACTCAAGAACCAGTTGCCCAGGACCATATTCAGATGACTCTTTAATACCTCTAAGGGTGGAGACTCCACACCCTCTCTTGGTAAGGTGTGCCAGTGTTAGGTCAAGCTCAAAGTGTAAAAGTGTTTCCTGAAGTTCAGAAGGAACCTCCTGTGTTTCAGTTTCTGCCCATTGTCTCTGGCCCTGGCACGGGGTGCCACTGAAAAGAGCCCAGTTCTCTCTGCTTTAGAACAGAATTATCTAGGTTGAAAAAGACCTTTAAGATCATCAAGTCCAAGCATCAACCCAGCACTACCACTGTAAGCCCTACACCACTAAACCATAACCCAGATTCAGACGGCTCTTGAACGCCTTCAGGGATGGTGGCTCCACCACATCTGTGGGCAACCTATTCCAATGCATGACCACCTGAACAACGAAAAAGTTTTTCTTATATCTCATCTGAATCTCCCCAGTCTCAGCTTAAGGCCATTCCCTCTGGTCCTCTCACTGCAGGCACAGTTGAAGGGACTGCTCCCCACCTCACCATAACCTCAGGGAGTCGTCGAGAGTGATGAGGTCCCTCCTGAACCTCCTCTTCTTGAGAATAAACAAATCCAGCTCCCTCAGATGTTCCTCATAAGACACGTTCTCTAGTCCTTTCATGAGCCCTTTTGCCCTTTGCTGGACATGCTGTAGCACTCCCTTCTAGTGTATATGTACATGGATGAGATCCAACCCTTCCCCTAACCTGAATCTTCTCTTCCCCAGGCTACAGAGCCCTGGTCTAGGCTTCACTGACCCAGGTATATACAGTAATGATACCAGATCAATTTTGGTATTATGAAATGTGTCATGTTTTACCAAAGAATGACACAATAAAAAGGATATTTTCTACCAAAATGAATGCAGGCCTTGCGAATTGGATTTGTACTTCAGAAGTGGCTCAATTTCTTCATCCAGGCAATATGATCGTCAAGGCTTAGTACTCTAAATCTTACTGCAATAATTCCTTTCATTTTATCGATAAACCTCAGTTCACCAGTCCTTGCTGGAAGTCCAAATCCTGCATCTGGAATTATTTATGGAGCTTATTTCATCAATTTCATTTATTTCACCTGGCATTTATTTATGGAGTCAGGTACCAGGGCTGTAACACCATTGTCTTACAGGGAAGCCAAACTGCACTAGCAAGTGGCCCACAAATCTGTGATAACTCACTGGGACAGCAGGTCTTACAGCTGTGTTATGTATTACCTCCTTTGTAATGTAAAAATAAAATGTTTTTTATTGCAGTAGTTTGAAAAGCAATCGAAAAGATAATTTTTGAGGCAACATTATTACTGTAACAGAATAAATTCTGTTGTCTGAGAAGTAAAAACCTATCAGATATTACAGTTTACACAGATTAGCATAGGTGTTACTATTTAGTCTCCTGTAGTGAAATTCCTGCCAGTGTAGGATTGCTGCCCTTTACTGATAATTCCAGTTTACAACAGCAGCAAATTTTGTCTCTATTCAGTAGGAGGTACTTTGTGGAAACATGTATTTTTGATATTATGTGAGCAAGGAAGTGTGAGTTACGAAGGCCCATGAAAACATAAAGGCTGCCAAAAAAAGAAAAAAAAAGCCTCTATTGCTTTGCGAGTTAGTGGTAGTCAAGTGTATAAATGGAGCTAATAGCTGGTAAGAACCCAGAGGTGCATGTAGTGAGATGGCTTAATGGTGCTTGCACAACAAATTAGTGGTAAAATACAGATTCAGTTCTTAGGTTACTGTTTTCTGGCCATGTGTCTTCATCATGTATAGTGAAATACTTTTTAAATTGTGATTTTATATTGTTGACAGAACATGTTTGTGTGCTTTTTAGCTGCACAAACATTTCTGCAGTTCCTTCCAGTGGTCATGGAGCACCTGTGCAGGAAATTCTCTAGAGTCCAAACAACGTCATAGTGGCTGAGTGGGAATTTTTACTGTGGAAAATAAAAATGCTACTTCCACAGGAAATTCCTAATCACCTATTCCCATAGCTGCCATAATGCACTTATGGCTACATGGCCTTTTATAGATGGCCGTAAATGGTTGCTGATCCACACCTAACTTGTACTCAAATTACTGATTTTTCAGCACTCATAAATCAGTGTGCTGTCACTGGCAGACACATTTATATCCTGCATCTAGCAAGCTTTTGTCTTAGAGTAGCATTATACTGCTGCTGAACATAAACAGATCTATTAGGCATAGAGTGATGGTAAACTTAGCTAATAATGAAGAAGAGACTAATATTGAGACAATACTTGGCTCCTTCTCAGGTTTCATGGCTTCTTGGCAGAACAAAAGTGTTTCAAAATCAGCATAGCTGGCAAGTCCTGCATTCCATTCATGAGGAGAAGTTACTCAGTGGTGGATGTCACACCAGGCTGAGTATAAGTACAACAGTGCAGCCAGCAGGTTGAGGGAAGTAATTCTTCCCGTGTCCGGCACTTCAGAAACTGCTGCTGGAGCACAATACCCAGTTTTGGGCTCCTCAGTACCAGACAGACATTGACATGTTGGAATGAGTCCAGCAGGGAGCCAGCGGGAAGCTCATAGTGTACAAGAAGTGTCTGAGAGAACCAGCTGGGTTTGTTCAACCTGTGGAAGAACAGGCAGGGGTGGTGCTGCGCTCTGTAACTCTCTACAAATTATGGAGAGATTAAGCCAAAATCTTCTCAGAGTTATACAATGGAAGGATGAGGGGCAACAGAAAAATTAGGATATGGAAAATATTGACGATACATGGGGAAAAAACACCCCATAGGAATGGTAAAAGGCTGGAATAGGTTTCCCAGAGTAGTAGATACTACAAACTCAGCTGTGTAGCTTTCTCTAACTGTACTTGCTTTGAGCAGGATATTTAATCTAGGAGTGCTAGAAGTCCTTGTCATCTATATAATTTTTTTGATATATGTTACTATAATAATTCTTTACTTCCTTAAAGACCCTGCTTTAGGGATCAGGAAAAAGTATTTTATAACCACAGATAAACTCACATAGATTAGACAAATCCTGTCTGATTTACTTGTCTGGATTCGGAACTGGTTATTATCTGGTCCCACAGTGCAGGGAAATGAGACATAGCCTCCAAATCTAGATTTACCTGGCTAAAGTATTTTTTAAACACTTACATTAGTAGTTGTACATGTGAAATAAAGGAACTTTCTCATAGTCTCAAAGGGCTGCAATCAACTCGCCCCAATATTGGTGAATGTTGTTGTCTTGAACAGTTTCTACCTGAAGTGCAAGGAGTGTTGCTTTGGCTGTCTTTCTTCCATTATAAATAGCAATTTTCTCGTAACAGAGATAGCAATGTGTTATTTTTTTAGTCCCAACCTTAGCACTTAGCATCATAGGCCTTTTCCTTTATAGGAAAGGTAAGATAATAAACATGTACCATGTCCCAGTCATGTTGCTTAATACCTGAGTGGTAGTCACTTGGATCATACCACAAAGATAAGGTTATTTTTCAAAGTGATCTATCAAAGTGGCTGTGTTATCGAAACTAAATCCTGGAAGACAGAGGAGCTGAATGAATAAGTTTGTCTTGTTTTAAAACAAAATATTCCACACCCTTGTTTAATTAGTGTTGCTTGAAAGAAATTTGTACTGCTAGGGTTGATATTTCATAGTTCTCTGGGCACAAATGATGTGAATATCTTAATAAAGTCATATATGTTATCATGATAGGTAGACGTGAAAGGGAAGGTTAACAAGAAACTGACTCAGAACAAATGACATTGTTTTATTAAAAGTATTCTACAAACATTGAATATTAATGTGTAATCATTTTATGGTTGATGAACTAAGTATATTTATGAAGAAATCTGTGTATTTTTGTTTAGTTCATAGATGTTTTGGCAGTGATTTTGATTTTTTATTTTGTTTTCAATGCTTTCTTTTTTCTACCTTTCTAGGGAAGAGAAGTGCATTAAAACATGCAGTTAAATGTCTTTTTCTCATACACAGCTAAAATAGATGGGTGATGGTTCAAGTAGGGTTACACTGGTAGTCCATATTTCATCTGAGTCTTTAATGGTCAGTGAAGTTAATGGAGTTATGATGATTTATGTCAGCTGATGATCTAACCTGATCATGATGTTTTGTGGTTGGAGCACATGGCTTGGCCTGCAGAGCCTTGTCTTGTTCCCTATTTGGACAAATAAAAAAAGAACATTCAAACATACAAATCATAGTTTGTCTGTGAATTATCTTACTATAAAATAATAAATTGCCAGTGTAGTAAACTTACTATTGAGATTTTTAAAAAAATTCTGCTTTTAAAAACAGAAGGTTTTAGTTCCTCATATAAAAATCTAGCAAATGAATACTGTAACACTCTGCTGTACTTGGCCTTGAATTCTGGGCATGTCCAGTCTTACTCTGCTTTTCTGCTGATAAGCTCTAAATTTTTAAAGCCTTCATTTTGGCAGAAGCTTCATCTTCTGACAGCAGCAGTCCTATCTAGGGAAGAACAAACTCAGATTTCTCTGTAGCAGTTATTCTTTCAGCTCTTTAATAATGAAAATGTGTCAACCATAATAAAATCCAAATTAATTTTTCAGCCTAAAGTTTGTCTTTTCTTGATTGATGGGTCTTGCTAGAACCCTTAGTTCGGAATAGTTTAAAAATATTACTTTCTCTGGTCTAGCACTCTCTGAAGGGTTGGAGATGCAAAATATCTGCTTTGGGTATCATCAACATTAAATCTCTGGCGTATAACAGCAGTTTGTTCTGTACTTTCAACTTTAACCGATGAACTCAGTGTCTCAGCTGTTTTTTATTGTCTGTGGAAGTGGCTGCATGGCAGAAGGAACTCGGAGAATAGAGGAGCTTAGCTGTCACGTACCTTACAGCACACCATAACTTGAACAGTCTGTATTTACTCTTGGTTTGCCAGAGACAGAGAGATTGGTTAATTAAAAGAAAATGGAAATCTTGAGACCAATCGAACGCTTTTTGTTTTGTGCCGGTATTGCCAGTGTGACTGGTGTTGTGCTTACATGCATGTCTAACTTGCTTCTAGACATCTGCTTTATGTTACCTCTCCTTGCCTGCTCCCAACCCTCTCTTTCAAACACACATTTGGGAGCATAAACTAATTTCTGACAAAGTACGAATTGAGGTGAGCTTTTTTTTTTGATCTTGGGCTTTTAAGTTAATTGATATTTGAGGATCCTGTATCATTCAATCCAGCAATTAAAGCAAAATACCAAATTTTTAAACCCAATTAGAAGCATTGCTTAATTTAAGATTAATTTAAGATTTTCAGCAAATATTGACAGTATTTTACACTGCACAGCAGTGACTAGAGAGATTACTAATCAATTTTACACTTCAAAAAAAGATGAAAAAATACCTAAGGCCATTGTGCAAGAGTAAGAATATTAAAATACTTGAGTAAGAGTATTAAAATACTTGTGAAAAAAACCCCCAGCTTTTGAACATCAAACCAAAGATTTTTGTTAAATAAAATATTTAATGTATTAAACTCTGAATAACCATAGTATGTCTTTGCACTCTGAGGGACAGAAGTTCCTTACTAAGATGTGATAAAAATACCTATTGTATCAAAAGTATTTCAAGCTGAGTGAAAGGGAGCCTTTAAGTGGGTCGAGATGTAATGTACTTGCTAAAATATAAAGGATGCCTTTTAAAGTCAGATACCCATCTGTCTTAGAGGTTGTTCCAGCTGATGAATGTAATGTTCTTTCCACCTTTTAAGTCCTTCAAAATAGTTGCATATGTTTATATAACAGTTAAACAACTAGTGTTGGAAACTTATTTATGAGTTACTGCCCTGTGGTTAAGCATAAGCAAACATGCTACAGTCTTCAGAGAACTTGCTGTACATCAGCTAACATTATTCCTGAAAGCTCTTAATTGGTTTCTTCTTATTATGAGATTGCTTTATTTTTACCCTAAAGTAAACTAAATGGAAATTCATTACACTTTTCATTGTATCATACTTTGTTTATTTGTCTGTTAACCAAAAGCCAAAGAAATGGTTGAATTATTTTTCTGTCATTATTTCCACATAAATCCCTGTTGCTCAATCTCTCTTTGGTTGCTCTGCAGAGATCCCATGCACAGATCAAAAAAGATGTCCTAATTGATCAGCTATGTAGAATCCATAGTGATATAAACATGGCTAGCAACATAAAAGACTTAGTATTTCTTACCACGATGGGTCTTTCGACATTACTTGTATAATGTATTATACAAGTATTCCTCTTATTTCAGCTTGCATGGCTTATAATTAATTTTATTTCAACTTCCTACCAGCTTTTAGAAAGGTTGCTAAACAGCTAACGTGAAGAAGCTGTAATCAGATGTCCTCGAATTGAGGTGGAGTAATTGTCTGCAGCTGTCCCTTCTGTTCTTCTGCTTAGACATTACACAAGGTGAGGTTTTAGTTTAAATTGCTTTCATCAGTGTACCTAAGTTTGGGTTGAAGTTTGTGGAGACCATTTTTGTTTTGAAATGGTGACTTCAGGTATGATTAATTTCTTCCTCAACTAATTAGGGTTTCTTGAGGAAGCCTTGCCATGCATTTGTGTTAGTACATGGTCCTTTAATACCAATTTAAAGTCAAAAGACACTTGAACTAGTTCTGCTCCTGTCTTGGGATTCTGTGTGCATGCTGGCTTATGCTAGATAAGCTTCTGAAGAAAAAACCATCTGTAGTGACAACTTGTCATTATAGGACTTGGGTGGCTTTTGCTGCAGGATTTCTTAAAGGTACAGTTGATCTCCACAGGGAAAATCAAATACATTCCTTTAAGTGAAATGCAAATCACCCTTTTTATTAAGAGCTATAATCTCTATATATCCTTTCAGATGTATTTTTTGATAAATCAGATTTGAATCATGCAGTATTTCTTTTCATGCTAAGTAAAGCTGAATGTTAAGATTTTGTTTGCTACAGATGTTTGCTGTGTCCCTTGTGCTGGTGAGAATAAATTATTAAAAGCCTTGTGGATAGATGCACACCATCATAAGAGGCTTCTGGAAAAACTTTGTGGTGAAGTCCTGTGCATTCATACATGGGAGAGCAATGTTGCAGCAGCTTGGGGTAAAAAAGTCTGGTTTTGGGAGGGAAACCAGCTTGTATTCAGAATACTTGCAGAAAGCTTTTGATTATATGAGCTTACTCATTATGTTGATGATTATTTTACAGTTAAGATTATAACTTACTGTGTTTGGGACCATTTAAATCCCTGTGTGGTTAAAGTACCTCCATCTTTCTTCCAAAATGCCATAAAAAAAGATTATAGAACTGATTATTTTGGTTCATTCTATACATATAATGACTTCTCTTTAAAACCTCTGGTTGCAAAGTTGGTTTGGTGTAAATTCTGTGGTGAATGAACAGACAGTAATGTGTCAAAAGTGAATATAATTATTGCAATTTCTTTACTCTTCAACATTCTATGACACTTTACAGCTAGCCCCATACATATTAGCTTTTTAATTGCACAGTGTGGTACTAGAGACCCCTGTAAAGAAACCATTTTTATCCTGGTGAACTTTTTTAATGTTTGTTAATCACATTTTTTGGATGGGCCTCTTAGTAATTCTTAGGGAGTTTTTATTTGTCTTTTTTTTTAACATAAAAATTTGTTTCAGATCTCTCTGAGAAGAAGACAATTTTTAATTCCCAGCTGGATTGAGGAGTCCTTTACAGTGCTGTAATACAAGATAATGTGCCCTGCAGAACACTTGATTTCATTCTTGTGTGATACTGAAGCTGTCGTGCATCAATAGCCATCATTCAGTGGCAACACAGAAACAAATCCATGTGGTTTTCCCCACAGAGACCATAAGTGTCATGGCAGATCACTGAAGTTTAATTGCTATCATCTGTCATGCATAAGATATTTAATATGGAATCTTGGTCCAGATCATCAGATAGGACCACAAAGATAATTAAGGAAATGGAGGATCTCACATATGTGAAGAGGCTGAGGGAGATGGGGCTATTCAGCCTGGAAGGGAGAAGGTTCATGGGCAATCTTATCCAAGTTTCTAATGCTTGATGGGAGGGAATGATGAAGAGGGAGCCAGATTTTTCTCAATAGCGCCAGCTGACTGGATGAGAAGCCATGGGTACACATTAAACACCATGAAATTCTGATCGAACACGAAAGTTATTTTTTACTGTAGAACACTGGTCAAACACTGGCACAGGTTTCCCATAGAGACTGTGGAGTTCCATCTGTGGAGTTACTCAAAACTTGGCTGTACAACCTGTCCTGTTGCCCTGGGCAATCTGCTGCAGGAGGGTTGGACTAGATCTGAAGAGGTCACATCCATCCTCAGTGGCTATGTGTAGAGGACATCTTGCCATATTTTTTAAAATGGATTCTAAGGATTCTAAGTAGAAATCCAACTTGGGCCTCAAATACCCTTGGACCAAAATAGTTCTTGTTGCATTCCAGAGTTATAACATCCCATGGGAACAGTACGATTTTTCCAGTTTCTCTAAATCAATGTCTTTCCACATAGGGAGCAAGGATTGCTGTCTCCCACATGCTAGCATAATCAATACACTGTTTTACATAGCATTACTCGTCTAAAATACAGAAACATATTATCTACTAGTCAAGTTTTCTGGTACATCACAGTGTAAAATCGGCTGTTTAGTTGCTTAAAATGTCTTGTTCAGGCTAAATCTTTTTTATCTAATGTCTCTATGTTTTACCTTTCTTCTACTTCATTCTTTTTTACTCAATTTTGGTGTAGTGAAAAGTAAAATTGGAGCAATTTAGCTTTTTCCTGAAACTAGGGGAAAAGAGTAATTTGCTCTGTGTCTTTATTACTTCAAGCAAATTGTCAGGAAAACTGGCTAAGCCTGTAGGCACGTATGTTTTCCATAGATTGTGTCTGGTATTTAGAATGACTTTTCCTATCATTGCACACCTGCTGTGGGCTCTGCTGCATCCAGTGGCCTTAGATGAGTCATAAAAATCTCGTGTGTTGTCACTAATGCTTTTGCTGGCCCAGATAGCTGGAGCTGCCTGCTTCAATGAAGGAGCATTGTGTGAGGGCAGCAAGAGTGTAAACTAGGACAAGGATCACTTTAGCTTTAAGGTCTCCTGGCAGTGAGATACAAACATGTAAAGGGAAGGGATTCTTGATTCTTGCTTCTATAGATGATGGGAAAGTAAGCTGCTGCTCCTGCCTCTTTTGGTCTGTGAGTGTGCATGTGGACTGTGACAACCAATGGCACGCAGCTGAGGCCGAGAGCACAGGGGAATGTCTGAAATCAAAAAATGTAGTGGACCCTTATTTCTGCTTTCCTAAAAGAAAGAGAGGGTGCTTTTTGACTTTTAACAGGTTTGAAGCATTTGACTACGATGGCCTGTAGAAGGGTGCCCGCATGCACTTAGGTGGGGGAAACTAGTGTGTTGTACTCCAGTGGCTTCGGATCTTTTATTTTGGTTATCACTTGAGCACTTCATAATGGGGTTCAGTGGGTGACTTTTTTTTTTTGGTCTTTCCACCATAGCATCAGCTTTCTTGATGCTAATGCAAGCAATTGTGAAACATCTGATCTCCTCCATAGGATCAAGGCAGATGCCACAGAGCCTCAGGACTTTGGGACAGTGTCTCACGGATGAAACCCACCAAGAGGGTGAAAAAGTTTTGAGCTAATCATCAGACATGTTGTCTATTTTAAACAGGTTTTCCAAATAAAGAGGCTTCAGTGAGCTATGTTTGGCTTTTCAACCCATCAGTCCATCTGAACCAAATTTAGCATGAGGTACTTAAAAACATGAAGTTTTGATTTTCATGAAAATCAGTGTCTATTTTTGAAATGAACTAGTGCCGTATTGAGGAAGGAGCTATGCTGAGGTCAGCAGGCAAGTTCCCAGGCTGATTTGCACATGCATAAATGGCTGAGCGGGATGCATATGGCAGAATTGGTCCCAACAACTTCTACTCCTTGCCTACACTTTTTGCACAGGAACTGTTTGTGTTTGGGAAGGGGAAGATGCAAGCAAGTAGGTCACATTCGAAGAAATAGGCTTTTTTTTTTCTTTTCTCTTTTCTCTGTTCTTTGGAAACTTCCTGTGGGAAGTGTATTTGCTGTTTCCCAGAAATATCTGAGGTAGACAGCTAGATGGTGTCTAGTTCTCAGAACACAAATGTCTTTGCTTATTCTCTCCCACTAAAGGACTCTTCTCACTGTCTCAACTCATTCTGCAGCTGTAGAAGTTTTACTCTCAGGTTTTCATTTTATTCTGTCCCTTTAGAATGTTGCATGTTTAGAAAGATAGTTGATATGGAATATGTAAGTTTGAAGACCTGTATTTTCTTTCCAGTCACAAACTGAAGAGCTAGCCTCTGAATTCACATGGTAGTGTCCTGGCGTATTTCAGTCTTTAAGAAATCAGTTCCCCTCGTCTAAAGTAGCTGTATACTTTTCGCTAGCTGTTTGAAATACCTACTGAATTGCTTTTTATCCTTCTAATGCATCCTGCAAATCTGAACTTCCAAGGCAGATAGGAAAACTGTATAACGTGGAGAGTTTATAGCACTTTGTTTCAATAAACAAGCGAGCCAACCTAAACCCCCTCACTATCTTCAAAGAACTTCTCTGTACCTGCTCAGCACATGCTTAGCTGTGTATGTTTGTTCGGGAGAATATCACAGCTCGTATTTATAATACACATTGTAATATACATCTCGTGGGAAGGTGTGGAAGGGGAAGTTGAAATGGCTCTTCGCTGATGATAAAATCAAAACAAAAACAACTGCCGATTCCCTGGCCAGCCAGCTTGCTAGGACATTTTTATAATTCTTTTACTCTGTTGTTGGAGGACTCCAATTAGCCTCAAACTGGAGCTCGCACCGTGTGTGTGAAACAGGCAGCTGCTGGCACGCAATCCTCCCTGAAGTTGTTTCCTTTCCTTTTTCCTGAGATTTAGCGAAGGGGGGGGGGAAGGGGTTGGAGTCACATGGATACAAAGCTTTTGATTAATGTCCAAGTCTGTGCTGCTGCGGAGGCTTTCCAACCTCTCAGCTAGCAGGGCGAGCTGGGAACCAGTGACCGCTCGTTTCCTCCAGGCTGTGTCCCCTTCCTGACGGGAAAGGAGCGCGCACTGGGGTGGCTCGTCGCCTCCGGACCTCGGACCGCCGCGGGAGCGGGGTGAGCGGGGGCTGCGGCTGCAGAGCGGCTGGGGACCGGCCGGAGCCCGGCCCCGCTGTGTAACTTGGCGGGGTCTTTTGTTGTCCTTGTCCGCAGCGCAGCGCCGGGGCGCTCTGGGGAAAGCGCCGGGCTGGGAGCACCGATCCTCCTCGCTGCACCATGACGGAAGAAAGCAAAGGGGAAGGCAAGGGGGAAAGCGGGAAGGACTTGGAGAAGCAGCTTCGCTTACGCGTGTGCGTCCTCAACGAGCTGCTCAAGACGGAGCGGGACTACGTGGGCACGCTGGAGTTCCTGGTGTCGGTGAGCGGCGGGGCTGGGGCCCCGCGGCCGCTCCCGCAGCTGGCGGGGCAGGCGNCGCCGCGGGACTCCCGGCCGAGAAGGGGCTTTACCCCGAGCTTTGCTTAAAAGGGAGGGAGAGTAACCCACCCCGAAGAGGGGTCGTGCGTTGCCCAGCCCCATCCCCCGGCCGCACTCTGGCACTGATGATCTCGCATCTCCGCGCGTGGAAGCCGATGGGGGTGATGGGTTTGGGTTCCCCCAACCCCGATGGGTGTAGGGGCTTGTGTTCATTTCAGGGCGCCGCAGTTCCACTACTTGCGATAGTCCTGGCAACCCAGCGGTGCAGGGGGGAGGGAGCAGGACAGTGGGGGTGCTGGTGTGCAGCAGCTGCTTGGCATTAAAGCCACATGTGGCATTCACTCCTGTCTTGTGATACAGGGTCAGCTGCGAAGGTAGTGCGTTCTGCTGAGCTGTGTTGTGGCAGTTTTAGCTTCCTTCTACATTTGACCGTCCCTGTGGATAGGGTTATTGGTGCCAGGTAATACCGTAGTCAGAAAGGCAGGAGTTCTCTCTCAAAAAGCCAAAGTAACAAATTATTGCAGAACGGATGCAGGCAGTGTTTCGTTTGTGCCTGATCTTTGTAGCATCACTTTAGGACTCTGATGTGACAAATATGTCCAAATCAACTGTTTCAGACTGCAAAAGTTTTCACAGTAGCCCCATCATACTTTTCTGTCCTCCTGTCCTGTCCCATTGAAGAGGGGAAGTCCTTCCAACTGCAAACTTCCTGCTTTGCTGCCTTGAGAATTGTGGACTTTCTGCTTATTTCCATGAAAGAGGAAATTCTTAAGTTGGCTGTGACAGGGAGAATAAAAGCACAGACATTAGACTGAAACAAGATCTACAGAGTAGCTTATTTTCTCCATATGTTTATCCTCAGCAGAACCATGAAAAATGGTAAATGGTCCAATGTGTTGGGGTTTTTTTTAAGTTTAGGATGTATATTTGAAAAAGAGGCTGTGCGACTGTTTTACTTACTTCCATTTAATGATCGGGTTTTATCTATTAAAAAAAAAAATCTGTTCTAAGGCAATGTTCTTCCATATTTTACCTTAAGCCCCAAATTTGGGGTATGCCAGTCTTGGATCATTTCAGCAAATTTGAAGAATTTGTAATATTTTTAATTTTGAGTTCTAAGGTTTTAGACATAAGACATTTGTGTTCAAACAGAAAGCACCCCAGTTCTCCCAAGAATCAGAATCTGTACATGTTTCAAGTTCTATCCAGACATTGAATTCAGTTATAAGTCTTTTTGCAGTTTGTACCAAGATGATCTAAATAAATCGTATGGAGAAAGGGAGAAGGGCTGGCGTTAAATACTTGGTTCTACATCAGCTTTTCAGATTCATTATTGATTGTAGGCAGGGTTCAAGTGACAGTTGAGAGATATAAATCCTTCACAGAGAGATGTCACATGTTCTAACTATATCTCAGTTTTGTTTGAGGAAACAACTTCTGAGCTTGCCTTTGGTCTACCTGCTAGGGCTGCTGTTGAGAGCAACAGTGGTGGTGGATTTATAAGGGCCATGGGACTAGGGCCGGTATGGAGACTATGCTGATTTGATGTAAGCCATCAAAACCATCACTGGGTGAGGGGTTGATGTTCCAGTCAAAGCTAAGAGTTAGGCTTCCAGGTCACCTCAGCATTGTCAGTGGAGCTCATTGTGGTAGAAACCACATTTCCGTTATGACTGAGAAGCTGAAGCCAGTTATAGTCTCCCTCAGAGTTTGCTCAGAGTACCTGCAGTTTTCACTGTAGTTAATAGGAAATAGGGTATTCACTTAGATAAATGAAAAAAAACCCCTATGCATGGCTAGAGAATGAAGAGGTTATAAGGAGGAAGTGACTTGCTGGAGGGTGTCAACCCGGGAAATGCTTCGCTGGTTTCCCTACACTGGAAACATATCTATTATACACTAGATTTATTTAGGTTTGTTTGTTTATGTTGGAATTAAAGAGTCTTGCAGAGAACAAATTTCTGGTTGGTTATATAAAGTATTTTTGTTTCCCTGCTCTTCTATGATTACTCATCCTCCACTTACCATCAGTGTAGTGAGAAGTAGCTTGGTTTGTACGTTCTGTCAAAAGTATGTAATACTAAGGTGCAAAGCAGAAGATTTGATATATTTGTTACTTTATTAGATAGAAGTAGCTGAATAGTCATTCCCATGTGAGTTCATTCACCTTTTTGGCTTTATGCTGTGTAAATACAGAATATTGTTTTACATCTGCACTCATCACAAAACAAATCTGAGTGGAAAGGTCTGGTAGTATTAATATTATTCTTTCGTATCTCCTGAATCTTCCAGTAATAAACTATAGTAGTGTAGTTTGTTGAGACTTCAGTGATACAGAGCAATAACAATTTTGGGCCAATTGCAGTGAGGTATGTAAACATATGTGAGGTGGATAAACTTAAGTCGCCTACTAGTTGCAGCAATGTTGGGGGGAGGAGGCATGCACAGGAAATTATGAATAAATGCTTATACTTTCCCTTCAGACATTTCATTGCAACATTTAGAGTGTCATTACAATACCAGAGTTTTTGTTCTTTTTAGCATTTCTTAGAAGAAACAAGTGATGGAAGAACTTACTTCAGACATTAAAATGCCTTTTAAAACCCTCTCTGTAGATAGATTTTTTTTTTTTTTTTTTTTTAAAGCAAGGTACAATGTTAAGTTTCTGCTATGAACGATTGATACTTTACTGGCTAAATTAGCAACTGGGCCTTTTCTGCTTCTGGATGTTCTTGCTGGTGATCATACCATCTTCCTGTGGCAAAATCTTTGTTTTCCAATGAAAGAGAAGCTGTACTTGCAAGGATAGAGGAGAATCTTTCTTTCTTAGCAAAATGCACTTTTTGGAGAGGACAGAAAGCAACAGTTAGTGAATATTTGCTCTGTCTAAATTCCGTGTCATCCAACTGTGTAACTGGATAATTAATATTATCTTGAGTACTTATGGTAAAGATGCTTTAAAAATTTTTTTTGACTTTATCAATATGTACCTTATCTATTTCAATCTTTACAGCAAATGACCAAATGTGTATATTTACTGTGATCTGCATAAACATAATGAAAATTTCCTTTGTTGCCCTATAAGCACAGTTAACCTGGAGAAAATGAGGCTGAGGGAAAACTTTGTCACTCTTTACAAGTACCTGAAAGGGAGTTGTAGTGAGGTAAGAATCAGTCTTTTTTCCCCAGGTAAAAAGTGACAGCACAAGAGGAAATGGCCCCAGGCTGTGCTAGGGGAGGTGTAGATTGGATATTAGGAAAAATTCATTCACTGAATGGGTGTTCAGGCATTGGAACAGGCTGCCCAGGGAGGTGGTGGAATCGCCATCCCTGGAGCTGTTCAAAAGACACGCAGATGTGGGGCCTGGGGACATGGTTTAGTGGTGAACATGGCAGTGGTGGATTACTGGTTGAACTTGATGACCTTGGAGTTCTTTTCCAACATTAACAATTCTATTCTATAACTAGCCAACTAGAGGAAAACTACACAAACTTTTCTAAGATTCTCATTGGTCCATGATTTTATGCTGGGGAGTAAAGAAATAGTTGGGGTTTTTTTTGTAATTTGCTGAATGGTTTCATGCAAGGTTTCATTAACTATGTGATCGGGGTACTCACTTGAATCCTCAGCAAAGCAGTAGTAAAGAGACCAGTAAAGCTACGGGGTAGAAGTTGATGAGACATTAAAAAGCATTTAATAGTAAAGAGTTGCTAAAAAGTGGCTAGTTTGTCACTTTTTTACTTGGTATAAGGCTTAGTTCTTATGGTTGTGATTTACACAGACTGACTGGCCAGTAAAGCAAACCAGGCCATAATGAATTTTAGGATGCATGTACATATACATATGTATATGCATATGTATGTATATACACATATCTGTATATACATATATAAAATGTACCTATATATTTTTTGGAAAGAAACTTTATTTTGGAATAGAAATCAGAAATGTAATCGATCTGCTACACTTGGTACTTCAGGGGATATCCATGGAAGTAGAGTTTATTTTTCTGTGGCAGAGATTGTTCCTCTGGCGCAGTTTCATGTTCTGACAAATTTGACGTTGATGGGAATAGAAGCAGATGTTGGCACTCCTGTAAGCCTTCCCCATGGCCTCAGCTGGGGTGGCTAGTTAGATCTTGAAGCAGCTGGGGGAAAAAAACAAAGCTAGTTTATTATGTAGACTACAGTATGGCTTACAGAGTCCCTCAGAGAATATATATATGTTTCTGCCAGTTAACTCTCAAGTATCATTTTGATTTCATTGCATCCTACTGTACTATCTTTTGCTTGTGCTGAAGTGAAAAAATAGTTAGCTTTCTTTAAATGTGTGCCCTGTTAAAGGAAGCTGAATCCTTGCTTTTCAATGGGTATAAAGAGATATTGTTTATAAGGTTTATTGTGCAGCCTTTTCCGTGTCGGTGTGACTCCTCAGGATCTGTATTCCTCTGCTGAACCTTCCCTGTCTCTTGGCTCAATACATATTTCTCTGATTGTTGAGCAGGCTAATTAGTTGGAAAAGTGATTATAGTAATTGAGACTTCAGGTAACCTTTATAGTCAAATCCAGTGTTACTAACCCTGACTAGCAATAGAGAATTTGTCATGGATGACAACTCCTCTAATGGTAATGATATACAGTAAAGTTGGATGTTGGGCTTTCCACAAAAAAGAACAATTTATAAATGATCTTTTATGGCTGTAGGTTGATAGAAAAACAGTGTGTCTGTGTGTGTTGTTTCTGTGAGCATGTGTATATATATCATAGAATACCTTAAATTGGAAGGGTCCCATAAGGATCATCTAGTCCCACTCACTAAATATGTTATATGTATATCCCAATTACAGTGATGATTAGTGACTTCATAGTACTCTTCATAATTGCATTTATATTTTATAAAAGGGATTTAAATGAATGGAAGGGAAGGGTTTTAGCTGGCTGCATTTTTTGATAAGGTTATGTGATTTCCTTTCTCTTCAGGAAAAGAAAAACAACATTCTATGGCTACTTCATCAGAAAGAGTCAAAAGGAAGTGCAAACACAATTACCATAGAAAGTCAATATCTTTTCCATTCACTTCCAGTTTCTGCTGTTTTTAACTTGCTTAAGTGTTAACAAAAAATGTGAGCATGGTATTCTATTTTTATTTGACTTTTCTTGTCTATATCAGTGGCACCACCTGTGGTCCTCAAGAGAGTAAGGGTAACTGCTTAAAAGCTGTTTATTTCTTTGTAATCTCTGCCCCCAAAGTTGAACACTCTGCTTTATGGAGTGGATTAGCAGGAAAGATATTTTCTTCTGTCTTTACTAGTTGAACATGGAGTTCATGCAATGTATGACAATGGCAAAAAGCAAAGTTTTTTCTGAAGAATTTTCAAGTACATATCTTATCTTCTTTGTAAATAGAGGGATTTATGCTGGACAACAGACAAATATTTCATACTTTTCAATGGATTTCTGCTTACTGCTCTCAGATGCACTTAGATTATATTGTGAAAAACTCTTCTTCAGGAAGAAAGGTGGTTTGTTTAGCTGTTCAGTGAAAAGTTTAGAATACTGAAAGGAGAAATCTTTGTTTCATAGCATTGAACAAACTTCTCTGTTCTTAAGACTTATTGTAGACTAAGACTTAATCTTCTGAAGACTATAATATGCTGAGGTGTTGTACAACTTTATGATTTATCTGTATTTATAAATAACATCATATTTGCAGTGTTCTGGTTATTCCTTTGCTCTGCCTTATAGCTCAGTCCTAACTTCCCTGACACATATATTTCACAAATTTGTAGTGTGAGCTGCTAATTTAGAAGAGACTACTTGGAGGGGAAAATCCATCAAAATGTGCAGGTTTAAGTTATTCCATACAGCCTAATGCTGTTGAATAACTGCTGTTTGCAGTGATTTCAAATATTTATGGAGATGTATTTATCAAACCTCTTTGGTAGTAAATTTTGTCACCATTTCATAAACACCAAGCTTTAAAACTGTGCATTCCAACGTTGATTTGTGTTTATTTGGTAAGGTTAGCATGATGAGCAATTTTGTCAATTAGATGAAATCGAAGTCATTGTGACAGTATTACACCATGTGAGGAATTGAAAAGTTCTTTACATTGGAAACCAAAAGGAACTGTATTTTGGCCAAAATAAATCCACAGTGGCTGTAGTTGACCTAAGATACTGGTTGGCATGATTTTCCCATCTGTAGAAGGCTACAACCAGATATCTCTATGTAAAGTATATGTCCCTTGGAAAGGCACTGGATTACCCATGAATGGAATATAGGCTTGAGCAGGATAATAAATTTTATTTAAGACTCTACCGTTTTATACAAGTATCTTGAATAACTTTATATACTTACATACTCATGCATATTCTTTTTCAGAAATTTTGTTTAACTGTTTTTGCTTTAGGACTCAACCACATGCGTATTGACATGGTTTTCTGTTTGGGATTGAGCAAGATTGTCTCTGTCTTTGGTGAACGTGTGGACTGGTGTGGGATTGGCTACTCAGGAGGAGTGCGAAAATGAAGATAGCAAAGTGGAGTCACCATCCCTGGAGGTGCTCAAGAGGTGACTGAATCTGGTGCTGGGCGATATGTTTTAGTGGTAGAGTCCTGCACCTGGAATAGAATGAGCCTGTTCATCTGTACAGGCTGGGACTAGAAAACAGCTTTACAGAAGTGCTTCTCGGAGTACTTGTGGACAAGAGCTGGAACATGAGCAGCATTGCACCCTTGCAGTGCACAAAAGAATCAGCATCCTTGGACTCTTCTAGAAAGGGTGTCACCAGTAGGTGAAGGGAGGTGATTATTTACCCTCTACATCCATGAGACCTCTGAGAGTCAAATTTTTGGCTCCCTAATTGAAGAAATAATTTTATCTACTGACACAAGTCTGTTGCCGGGACTGACCAGCAAGGTGAGGAGGGCCAGGGAGCATATTGCTGCAAAGAGGCTGAGAGAGCAATGTTTCTTTGGTCTTGAGAAGGCTCGTTGGCATTTTTATTATTGTCTACAATTCCCTGATGGATAGATGTGGGCAAGATGCAGCCACATTCCTCTCAGAGGTGCACAGTGGAAGAAAGAGAGGCCATGGATGATAGAAATTCCAACTTGATGTGAAGGGAAAAAATATTGCTTACAATAAAACTGGTCAAAAACTGGTATAAGTTGCCCTGAAGCTTTTTTTAATTTTGTTTAAAGATCACCTAGGCAAGACCGGACTACCTGTTCTAGTTGACACTGCTCTGTTCAAGCAGTTGAGCTAGATGACCTCCTTTCCAACCTCCATGACTCATCAATTTATTGCTATGACGGAAAAAAGGCAGACTGTCTTGAAGTTTCAGGAGAACAGATTTTTCAGGGCTGTGTCTCTGCTTTGTTTCCTGTATACTCTGAAACTGCAGAGCAAATGGCTGGGCTGTACTGTTCAGCAAATAATTATTCAAAATTCAAGAGAAAACTCAGGTACACAGTTTTAGGGGTTTTAAAAATTTTGAACTGTATTATATTTGCTCAGAAAACAGATAATCTGGCACTTTTAAACTATTTTCTATTCAGAGATGTCTCAGTGCTTTGCTTTCATTAATATATCAAACCTGTGTAGTTCTACAAATGGGAAACTTAGAGACATATCTTGATTTTTGGGTCCCAGTGGAAGTTTGTGCCAGAACCAGAAATATAATCTGATATCTTGATTCCCAGTTCAGTACTCTGACAGCAAAGCAGCCCTTTCCCTTCATATATAATTGATGCTTAAAGAATAGTTGTCTACTTAAAATGTCTGAGAAACTGCAAGGATAACTGTTCAAAGCCAGCTTCATTTTGTGTAACCTTGATTGCTCCTGTGATTATCTCATAGGCTGCTCACAGCTGAATTTATCCTGCTGTAGGGACAGAACTGAGAAATTAGGGGTTGACGCTTATTTAAGTTCTGTGAAACCTCCAGATTGTCCTTTGTGCTTTTGGAAGTCTGGTTGCCAAGTCATCTGGCATCCCTGACTATCTTTCAAGTTCAAGGCTGAAGAAGATGAAGGGAATGTGTAGGAGAAACAGATAGACCTGAAGAGAGTACTGGAAAAAACATTAATGCATTGTAGTAAGGTGGCTTTCTTTATTTCAGTGTAATTTGTGTGATGCAAGCCCCTTGACAAATTGATAATATCTTGCTGAGTGGAGCAGGATAAATAATCTAATCCTTGACCTTCCTAGGGAAGTTTTATATGAATTCTCACTTGAAAATGAAGTTTGTCTGTGGGTGCTGATGCTTGTGCCTGAATTTTAAATACATTATATGTATATTGGTATGTTTACTTTCTAAATACATTTTTTGCCTGTAATAATAACTAGAGCAAGTGACCAGTATCAATTAAAATGATGGTGAATTTACATTAAAAAAGTGTTTTATAATTTGACCTATGAAATTGTTAATCTTTTAAGGCTGTTTAAAAGAAGTAATTCCTAGAGTGAGGGATGAATGTGTTCCTACGTGTTGACTTAATCATCCCAGTCTCTTTATGCCTAAATCAAATATATTGTGACAGAGTGATTGATGTCTGGGATGCTATGAATTTGTGCTACAAGGCTGTAAAACCACTTCATTTTATTGCTTAGTATGTGCTAGATTACCTTATCCAAGGCATTGAAGCAAATGGTGTATCTGGATTCCTAGAAGAAATAACATGTGACGGGATGCCTTGAGACAACATCCTCTGACTCTGTTAGTGAGTGTGGTCTTTGCTCTAAGAGTCACAGAGGCATTTGAGACTTAAACAGATGTTGGCAGCAACCGAAGATCTGCAGCGTATAAGCATCACTTTCATTCAAAAGATACCACAGCCTGACAAGGTAGAGGGAAGAAAAAGTGGTACACACCTGTAGAGTTAGTGTTGTGACACTTGTAAAGTGTTTGTGGTGTAATAGTTTATATTTATCTTTTTATTGTCTGGGAGGCAGAGCCATTTTGCAGAAGCCATAGTAGGCAGGAAGACAATAAGTCCTGATTCATAGAATGCCTTTGTGAAAATGGCAAACCTACCTTTATAATGAGAACTCCTTCCTTCCTTCCTTTCTT
>VYZQ01009412.1:1963-48382 GCA_013400655.1 Mystacornis crossleyi
CGGAAGGGACCGTGCGGGGCCGTGGGGACGCGGCCGGCGCCCGCGGAGCGCGGCGGGAGCGCGCGGGGGATGCGCGCCGCCCCGGGGCGGGAAGGGGAGGGCGGTGGAGGGATGGAGATGCTGGCGGTGGCGACGCTGTCATAGAGTCATAGAATGGTCAAGGTTGGAAGAGACCCCTAAGATTATCGAGTCCAGCTGTCAACCCAGTGCCACCACTGAAGCCCTTAAACCACTAAGCCACATTACCCAGCGCCAGCTCTAGACGCCTCTTGAACACCTCCAGGGTGACTCCACCACCTTCCGGGGCAACCTATCCCAATGCGTGACCATCCTAAAAGTGATTTTTTTTTTTCTGCTGTCTAATCTGAATCTCCCGTCTCATCTTAAGGCCACTTGTCAGTGGCCTCTGCAGCCCAGTCCTTGTGTGCTCGCCCAGCCCGGTGCTTGTCCCTTTGGGAGATGGCAGTTAGTAATGGGGAAGGTTGAAGGCGTCTGCTGCGGTGTCTCCTGAAGACGAAGGGATCAGTGATCTCTGTCATCATTCTGAAATGGTGTAAGGGGATCCTGCCAAGCCCCTGACTCCGTAAGATGGTGGTGCCAAAGCCAGACGCTGCGTCAGCGGCTGGCCACGGGGTGACCAGAGGATCCCGGGCTCCTGACTGTTCCCTGACAGCCTGAGCAGCTGCTCTGCCAGTACTGGCAAAGCTCGAGTCACAATCCTCCCAGACTAAAATCATAAAAAACAGTTAAATACAAGTTCACCCTCTGGGTTCTGTAAGGGTTTGGGAAGAGGCCGGTCAGGGATGGTTGAGTGTGAGCTGTACATTATGTTAGAGTTCAGTACCAAAAGATGAGCACACAGAGCAGGACTCAGCTCCCAGGCTTCCTTTTTAAGACACTGGTTCTCCAGGACACATGGGAGGCTGGTGTATGCAGTAGGAATAATTGGGCTTCTTGTTTATGAGCTGGCCTCACTGGAGCTGGCAGATCTTCTCTTAACATGAGGTGTGCCATCATTACACTTGGAAGGAATACAGGACCCAAGGGCTTTCCAAGTGGTGGCACTGAGGATTTAGGAATAGTTCTTAGCCATGCCCATGATGGGCAGAGTGATGGTGCAAGATCAGTGTTCGGTGGTGGTTCAGTGATGCTTCCAGTTGTCTTTCACTGATGTGTTAAACGTAGCAAATAAAGATACAGAAAGAGGCAAATTCCTCACAAAGAGGAAAATTAACCTGGGGTATGGCTATCCCTTCTGATCTCTGCTCATTTTTAGCTGGGATGGAAAGAGTTAGCAGAGCTGAACCAGCTGAGCAAAATGCCTTTTGAAAATGTACTGGACAGATTGTTAGTGCCACTGTTGGAAGTGACAGATGAGCTCAGTACTTTTCTCTTAATGCCAACTGGGATCACCCCAGTAATGCCTTGCAGACTTTACTGCTGAACCAAGGTATATGTGTCCTCTGTACGTGGAATTGTAAATATTCAGTTTCCATTGCTGTTTATTGTACTGAAACAGATTTTGGTTTTAGTTTCATGCGCTAACACTGTTTGGATTCTTCTGTCAGATTTTTTAAGGCACAATATATTTCCCTTTTTTCTTCTTTTTTTTTTTTTTCCTAACCCATTTGGACCTGCACTATAAGTTTGAGTTAACTATTTTGAGAGAAAACGGCCTTAATATATTGTCAGCTTTTTATGGGTTCCTCTGCAGAAATGTTTGATTTGTTTCAGGAAATCATGTGCAGACATAAAACTTACCCTCATGGCAACTGTGTATGAGCTTTGAATTGACAGAGACAATTTATCTGCATCCCCAGACCACTAAACAACACCTTCGGCAGCTCTAAATAAGGGCTAGAACTCATTCCCTGGGAAATATTCTTTCTTGGTGAATCACTTTGAGATTTATCAGCAGGGCTGTGGATCTGAGATAAAATGATTCATCTTTGTAGGAAATCTCTTCCTGGACTTGGCCTGTGGGAAACAAATATAATTCATCCTTGCTTGTGCTGCATCTCTACTTTATTTGAAAAAATATCTTTCTGTATTTAAATTCTCTCCCTGAATCTTGCCCATATTCTCAGTGTTTGGGCAGAGTTTACATTCCCTTGTGCTGCATCTGCTGGTTTTACTTCCTGAAAGAACCTCTTAAGCATTTAATCCTGTGTTTTTCCTTTCCTCATGGGTATGTCTCTTTTGCTACTTCCTGCAGAGTATTTTATTTGAATATTTTATATATTTTTTTTCATATTCATGATATCTTGTGGTGGTGCTCTTCTTTCTTCCTGGTTTCTTTCAGACAGCAGAGACCAACTTCTGAGAGGGTAAAACTCGCTGCAGCTTTGCTAAAAGCAGCTGAGTCAGTGGAAATCTACACTAGTCAATAACCTGTCCCTAAGCATATTTTCCCCGAAGTTACCCACTTAGATTAAAGGTTAAATGCCCCTTTTGTTCGTGTTGCTTTACAGTCCTGTTGCTTTACATTTCTTTTTGGAATCCTAAAGAAGGTTAGGCCTCACCATGCTTTGATTAATGCCTGAAATTTTATGCCTAACAGTTATTTCTGGAAAGAAGTGCTCACATGTCTTTGTAAGATTAATGACATCGTTATTTTTATCTCATCCCTTAGCAAAGGCAGCAGAATCTCTAAGTAGTCAGCATTGCTACTCATTACATAAATAAATAATTTCACCTGTTCTTTCACACTTTCTGTATTAAACTCTGTGTTGTTCTGGAATCTGACAACGTGCTTGCCTCACGAGGACTGTCTTATGGGCCTCTAACGTGGGAAGCTTAGGATACTTGGACAATTTATTTTTCTCCCTACTTAAACCAGATCAAAAACATGAGCTGGCTGCTGCGAAAAGCTCAAAAGGCAGTGGTAGAGAATCACAGAGAAAGGCTTATTTTTTGCGTAAAACTGCTCTCCCTCTGCTTCACTGGAGATTTTTTTGAGTTTATTCACCTTCAAGACTTTCTCCTATTGATACAGAGAATAGAAACCTTCCCAGTCATATGATCAGCCTTAATCTCCTGTGTCTCCATAAAAGGATTTAGTGACATTCATTGTTTGATTCCCCATGCCAACCCTACGTAAAAGAGTTCAAAAAATCTTTTGACTTCAGCAGCAGTCTATCATCCTGAGTTCTTTGCTTTATCCAAGGTCTCCAGTGTAGTTGTGTGAATTCTCAGGAACCTTCAGCAAAGCCTGCAGATCACAGAATCACAGAATGGCCTGGGTTGAAAGAGACCCTAAAGATGATCTTGTTCAATGTCCCTGCCGTGGGCAGGGACACCTTCCACTAGACCAGGTTGCTCAGAGTTCCATCCAACCTGTCCTTGAACACTTCCAGGGATGGGGCAGCCACACATTCCCTGGGCAACGTGTGCCAGGGCCTCACTGCACTCACAATAAATAATTTCTTCCTGATATCTAATCTAAACCTACTCTCAAGGTGAAGCCATTCCCCCTTGTCCCGTCACTCCAGGCTCTTGTAAAAAGTCCCTCTCCATCTTTCTTGTAGGCTCCCTTCAAGTACAGGAAGGTCACAATCAGGTCACCTTGAAGACTTCTCTTTTGCAGGCTGAACAATGCCAATTCTCTCAGCCCTTCCTTGTAAGAGAGGTGCTCCATCCCTCTGATCATCTTGGTGGCCTCCTCCAGAGTCACTCCAACAGGTCCATGTCCTTCCCGTGCTGGGGACTCCAGTCCTGGATGCAGGACTGCAGGTGGGGTCCCACCAGAACAGAGAGACAGAATCCTCTCCCTCTTCCTGCTGCCCTTGGTGCTCTGGATGCAGCTCAGGGCATGGATGTGAGTGCACATGGCCAGGCCATGTCCATCCTCTCATCCACCAGCACCCCCAAATCCCTCGGTCTGGTCCTCCAGACCTGGATTGTTACTGGGGTGGACCCAACCCAGATGCAGCACCTTCCACTTGGCTTTGTTAAACCACAGGAGATTCCCGTGGGCCACTTCTCAAGTTCATCCAGGTCCACCTGGATGGCATCCTGTCCTTCAGGTGTGGCCACTGCACCACTCAGCTTGGTGTCATCTGCAAACTTGCTGAGGGTGCCCTCAATCCCTTTGTCTATGTCATTAATGAAGATATTAAACAACACTGGTCCCAGGGAGGACCCTGAAGTACACCACTTGTCACTGATGAACTGGTTCCTTCTCAGAGGTGAGGGCACCTGAGAGGTTAATGGTGTGTGCTGAGTTCTGTAGGGCAGCTCTGTGAGATTGCCCAAGCCCCAGTGCAGGAGCTCATTAAAAGCTGAAAGGAGAAGGACAGGGAGTGATTACATAGCACAATAGGCAGGATGCGGAATGTACAAGCTCTGAACAAGGCAAACTCCAGCCAGAACACTTCAGGCATGTAAAACAAAGGGGAAAAACAAAGTGTGCTGGTGGTTAGTGTATAATAACGTGAGTCATCCACAGTGAGCAGAGCTTAAAAACTTGGCTGCTTTTACATAATCTGAGGGTGAGGAACTATAGTTGGAGTCTGAACATGGAAATTAAACTCTAGGGTATCTGAACAAAGCCCTGTCTTTGTGTAGCTAATAATATTGTAGTGAGCATATGACAAATGTTAATTGAAAATTTTTTGTTTAGTTGCCGACGTTTCTCTAGCTGCTTTTTCTTTTACTAGAAGAAAACAGAAAGAACAATTCTATGTAGGCTGCAGTCTTTATATGTCTATAAATCCATGTAACAACTATCATATAATTAGCCAACCAACATCCCACATGCAGCTGTGGGCACTGACTCCCTGTCAATGAACCTCTGTCCTGACACAAAGGCAGTGCCTTTGCCTCGCTTTTGACTTCATCACCATAGCTCTGCCTGTTTATGTAGCAGAGAGTTCAGTGAGTTAATACTTGGAATTCAAAATGGTGATTTAAACTAAACTTCATTATGAAAACATACTGTTGGTTGTATTGCTGAAAAAAGTTACTTCTTTGATGATGACAGTAGGTTCATGAAGCTGGCATGAGCATCATTACTGAGGCAAGCTGGTCTATCCAGGTGTGGTTAAAATTGTTGATATTCTAGTCTTTCTGTATTTGCATTTATACATTTATTTTTACTATGTCCAGACCTTTAAAGTTACTCATTGGACGTGATACTTCCATCCTTTTTTTTCTTTTTAACATTAGCTGTGACAGAAAAAGCAGGGCACTATGGACCAAGTTTCCTTGAAGGTAAAATTATTGACTGTAATGCCTTTTTAAAGGAGTAGCTAGTCAATTGTCATCTGGGGGGGTGTGGCTTTTGTCTTACAATAGTGGTCCAAGTCATGATAGAGTAAAGAATGGGTGAAATAAACAGAGGTATCATGATAAGACATCAAACAAAAGGAACACTGTCTTTTAAATGCATTTTTTTCTTGATGGAAATATTGCTTGCAGAAAGAAGAAAACTAGGTACATTTCTATCACCAAGCCTTATACAACATCAGTCCTTTGCAAAAAGGCAGCTCCAAGGAGTGTGTTCAGGCAAGCATGTCCATAGTTGATTTAAGCTTAATTGGTTTTCACTTTTGTTTGGTGACTTTGGATTTGGTTATGCCCATATAGGATAAAAAGGAACTTCCCTCGAGTTTGCATTGTGAACTGTCTTCCTCTTACATCCCTCTTCTTATAACACTTAATTCCAGCACTTTTTGTCCTCTCAGGTAGGCAACCCTCCCAGTTACTCTTGTCATATGTGCCTGAGTAAGATGCTTCTGGAATTCATATGCTAGTTTGTGGGGTTAAACGTGAAACCACCACAAAGGTGGTACTCCAGCTTACTTCAAGTTTTAGATTTTTCGTCATGTTGTCATGGGGGAGACATGCGGTGACACTGCAGGTACTCAGCTTGGGACGAGTAGCTACAGAAGACAGGAAGGATATCTGCAGCATCCTCATTTTCCAAACTCTCCTCACTTTGCCAGGCAGAGGGACTGTTCCCACCTAGAAGAGCTGGCTGCAGCCTCGATGTCTGGTGAGATAGTCAAGGTCTAAATCAGATCAGCGATCCTTGGCTCCACCCCTTCCCTCCCTGTCCTTACCAAGGGGATAACTATAAATAGCAGAGCTGTGGCTACCAGGAATAGACTCAGTATCACACACACTCTGGTTATATCTGTACATCCTCATGTCCCTCAAACTCAGGAGCACAAGGGCCAAGAGCTTTAGAGCTGTTCCTCTCATATGGAAAACACTTTCTTCCAGAGCTTTTCACAGAGGATGAGTCTGCCCAATTCACACTGCTTAAAAAAAAAAAAAAAGAAAAGAAAAAAAGAGGCCTTTAAGACATCTGTAGCTCATCTGCAAGGACAGCTTTATGACTGCATGAAAGAGCTCAGTGGAGGTGCCCAAGAACCACCAGTGCCTCTTCCAGGCTGTGAGAGTGAATTCGTAGAGCTAATCTACCCCGGATACTTATCTCCATCATCCTGTGGAGATACGTGTTCAGAGAACTGTCTTGGGTTTGAGCAGAATAATGGGAAAAGCTTTCCAGTGTAAAGTTCCCCATGCAACCAGGAAGACCAGTGGAGAGGAAAAGCATCAGAGGGAGAACGTACACATGTGCTAGTGCATAATGTGGTGTGAAAGCGTGGCTTCCATGTTGCTTCATGATTAGTACAGTAAATATTGCCACTTTTCAGGCAAAATCTTAAGATTCTCATGTCAGTGATTACATCAGTGCTCTTCAGGGCAGCTCACTGTACTTAGGTGGGAAAAATTGCTGTCAGACATGGTTTCAGATTGCCAAGCTGAACTTTTAAGTTAAAAATGTGAGGCATATGAGAAGCCTACAACTTGCCTGGAGCGATACTTTAGAAACTGCTGAAGCTGGGTTCTGCTGAAAAATATATTTATGTAAAGCCAAACCTTTCAGCTTTTACTCATAAAAGGACACACTTGTAATAATGAGATCAGGCCACTTGCATGCAAACTCAAAGGACTAATTAAGTGCTAAGTTGTTCTAACTATACACTAATGTAACTTTGGTATCATTGCACTGCAGGACCTTACACAGCAGCTTCAAATATACCACTGTAAATTTTACTGTTTCTACAGATACTACTAACAGATCAAATCAAATGCTGCGCAGATTTCACCTTGTTAATGATCTGAGCTGCACACTGCCAGCTTCACTTGCTTTTCAGGCATATTTTTGGGGTGTTGCTTATGCAGAGTACGGAAGAAGTTCAGAACACATAGAGTAACAATGTCCTTGGTTCAGGATCATGCACTGTACCCACTGTGCTCAGATTAATGCCTGTAATGGAGGTGCTGAAGTTAGTAGATGTTGCTTTTGGTTGCCCTTGGAGAGAGCAGGGGAAATAGTACCTCCAGAGGCTGCTGAGATCCCAGTTTGTCTGGACTGGCCTGGGGATGTGCCCATTTCTGTCCTCTGACTATAGCAAAACCTTAGGCTTTCTTTATTCAGAAGGAAGGAAGGATAGGTTCAAGCTTTGAGGTCGGAGGGTAGCTGTGTGTTTCCACCCTGTTATCATACAGAATGGTTTGTTGGTGCAGAACTCACCCAGGTTTCATTGTTTGGCCAGGGTTGTTTGTGAATTGCCTCACAGGGTCAGGTGCTTGTGACATTTGCAAAGACGAGGTTGGTGCCTTCATGTCTGTTGCAGAGGCTGGAAAGTGTGATTGCAGAAAGACCTCGTGGCAGACAGAGATTAACCTCTTGGGTGTTACTGGTTTATAATGTCCCACATCTGTCAAGAGAGAAAAAACACCAGGAATAAGAACCAATAACCCCGTCAGAGGAAACAGAAGAAACCAATACAAAACATCTCAAGATTAATGGCATCTGAGAAGCCAGAGAGAATCTGCATCCCATCTGAGAAGCTATCGGTCTTCTCATCAGCCAACCTGGGCATCTATTCAACTGAATATGTATTTAATTTTCTCAATTGCACTGGAGGAATCTCAGCTGTAAAAATCAGGCAGGCAACTTCCCCTATGTCTGAATCAGCAGCACGAAGATTTGTGGTTATTACAGAGAATTTGACCCTAATTTTTAACATTTAAGAATCTGCTGGTTTTGCTGTTCCGTGGTGAGCTGACTGCCTGTGTTTGCATGTGGAAATCTTTGTTCTTGTGCCGTGTTGTTTCTCTGGAATGCTGCGAGCGGTTGTTTTTGTTTGTTCGTGCTCGGGTGGAGCTAACTGTCTAATTGGGTAAATGTTTGCAATGCTATACTTGCATGCACAGAAGACAAAGAGGGCTGGACTCCTGTTGACATAAAGGGCTTTTTACACCAGCCCAGCAATGAAAAGGTTTAAATAAAATTGATAATTACGAGGCCACTTCTTATGGTCTGACTGTATAAAGTGGATTTAATTTAACTGTCTTGGCCATATTTACTTCTAATTACAGATGGACTATATTTTCTAACTGGGAGGTCTTTCGATTACAGCCATGAGGGGTTTATTCACTGTGCTTTATTCACTGATTGCGAGTTCAAAACTGCTGGACTTCCACTGGGTCTTAGCCCTGTTAAAGGGAATTTATTTTCCAGAGTGCCTTTGAATATCAAAGGCGAGTTTTCCACAGATGTAGAAATTGCCTAAGTGAATATAAATAGGTCCAAATACCTATATATTGGTGTACCAATACCAATACCATCCAAATATATGAAGTTGTTTTGAAAACTGCAAGCTTGTGTTGCTCATGGAAGGTGTGTTTGTATATACATATAACAAATACCTTGCATAAACCTTAGGGGGTGACTATTGCGTATGTTATCATTAGCTCCAAAGTACTCTGTAAATATCCACACACATATGAACAGATTCTAATGAAGATTTATCACTGAAAAGGCTGTTAATACGTCACTGAGCCTTCCTTTGAACAAAGGTCACTAAAAATGATTGTGACATAAGGAGAAGGGAAATTGAACTCCTCAGCTGAGGTGTTGTGTAGACCTAGTTCAGTTTCTGTGTATCTGTCACAGCCTGGACCTTACAGGGAGTGGATTTACCCTGGCTAGTCTTGAAAGACGTGCACAGTCTCATGGAGCCACTGCTGCACACACACCTGAACGGAACAAGCGTCTGTCTGTAGGACGAAGAAGAAAACTTCAGTATATGAGGGTTTTATTTTATTAACAGTTATTTGTCTTGTTTGAAATTCTTACTATAGTTCTTCGAGGTTCAACTATTTATCCTTGTCTTCAAAAAACAAATAAGGATAATTTAGGGTTTCACTTCCACAAGGCCAAGCTCTGATGCTCTTACACCACCTGGTATCTAGCTTAGTCATTAGTTCCACCGGGTTCACTGATACCAACTGTGGTGCAAAAGCCTTTGATTACCACAGTGCAGCCATCCACTCCTCTGCTCCTCCCCATCCTTTACTGCCAGTCGCAGATTTTTGTCTGCCTTTCCCACGTGAGTGTTGAAGCTCAGGTGGCCTCCGAGCACGCATTCACTGACCAGGTAGTCAGCCATATTTCTGCACGTTGCCAGTCCCTGCAGCATGCTCACGTATCTCCCCGTGTGATCCTTCTGGGAAGAAAGAAGCCTTGACCCAGGCAGCACAGGTTGCCTTGCAGGTTTTGGCTGCATCCATTCTCTTGTCTAATCCGCTCCTCATCCAGCCCTCTGAATGGTGTGGTGAGTGGGGAAAAGCAGCTACAGAGGAGTGGAGCCTGCTGAGGTCAGTTGTGCCACTGCCTGTTTTGCCCTCCCTGCGTGGAAAGCGTGTCTCACTGCAGCTCATCACCCAGCCATTCCACCAGGGCTATGCTCAGTAGTTTCTATGAGCTCACTCACCCTGTTTTTTTGGTCAACTGATGGCAAACTGACTGTATTTTTTGGCATCTTTTCAAGTGCTGTTGTAGATTCTTGTAAGCTCATGTTAGTATTTCCCTCAGTCACGCATAACTGGACTTCACAGAAATAGCACAAATGATTCTGTGTTTTTCCTTGCTATCTTCATTCTGGAAACATCTTGTACTTTATTTCATAGTGACCTTTATCCAGTTGTAAAATATTTTAAAATTGCCCAGTGGTTTGAAATGTAGGGGACAAGTAGGAAAGTGAATACTAGTCCAGGCAGCAAGGCTGAATAAATCTTCTTTCATTGAAAAAACAGGCTAAAAACTGTACCACTCTCCTTCCCCAATCTCGACACTGGTGAGCAGACTATATACAGACAGTCTTCCTTGTGATTCTGTGATTACTAGTCCTATTTCTCTACAATGTTTTTCCTGTTCCTTGTGTGTGAACAATCTGTAATCATAGTACCATGGCACCCAGTCCTCATCTTCTGGCAGCCGCCCGTGGAAATTACTTCCTCCTTCCAGTCTTGCCTTTTCTATGGGTACTGCATTTAGTGAAACTGGTGATCTCTGTGTGAATATCCCAGGACATTTCTCACTCTTCATCAGACCTTTATCAAACCACCACCATATTTTCTGAAAACTTCCATCTGGTTTTGCTTGAAGTTCGGACAAAGCTTTCTAACCTGGATTATATACGTATTTCTTTGACTGTGTTGTAAATGCTTTTCTGAGCTGGACAGGAAGAACTTGTTTTGTTGTTTGTTTTTGAGCTGTTACTGAAGACTCATTTAAGGAGCAGAGAAGCTTTCATGAGGCTGGGGAAGGAATGCGTCATTTTGGGCTTCTACTCACCTGCCTGGATCTGCTAAAGCAAAGGGTTGTCCACTCACAGGAGAAATCCTGTCATGAATGTCTGGCAGCCAGTCCGAAATGCTGAACTGCCCAATGACTTTCCCGACAAGAAAAAGGCAAATTTGCCCTTGGAATTTTCAGTCGTGTTTAAAGTCTGCAACCTAATTTGCTCAGAGAGGTCATTAATGTTTAGCTTTCTATTAGGAAATACTCTTCACCAATAAATTTCAATGGGAAAAGCAAAGACCTGGGTTTGTTCCAAAAGATTCATTCATGAAAAAATCTGCTGAATGAAAAAGGAAATCTACAATTTTTTTAAAGACTTCCTATATCTGGTATGAATGTCTTAGTCTAGGCTAACTGTACATTTTACAGATAATTCAATTCAATTTTAAATTCCACTGATGTATAAGATAACACTATAATAAATAATGTAAGAATTAGTGGCATGTCTTTAATGTTCTTGCCTGCATAACGTATCTGGATTCTCTGTAGAAATAAAGCCTGCTGCTATTTCATGTTGAAGGTGAGGTATGTCCATCAATATCTTTCCCAGGGGGATAGACAGAACAAGGCTTGGGAGAAGGTGGTTTGGCACACACACTCCTCGTGAGGAGCAAACTTGCACAGCGGCTTCTCTTTAACTCTTCCCAAGCAGTGGAGCGTATCATTGCTTTTGCAATAAACCATTCCTCAGGAACAGATATAGACTGGCTGAAAAATAATTAAAAACTTAATTTCCTGTAATACTGTCCATCAAACAACTTTACTCAATCTTTTTGAAAGGCTGCTCTGAAGCATGGAAAAAAGACTGGCAGTAGTGCAAGAAGAGGGAGTATTTATGACCAGCAGAAGTGTGGTTGGCCTTTTGCCCTAGAGAAATGGCTGGATGAGAAGATCCCCTGCATAAACTGAACATTAATAAAAGAATTTGGACCTAGACTTGAGGTGATGATGTTTGGCAAAGCAGCTAAAAAGGCTTTTTTTGCTGCCCAGACTGATACTGGCCTGCATGGATGCTCTTAGGGTCTCTTGTGTGCAAACCCACAGCTGTATAGTTGATCACTCCTCTCTTTTGGGAAAACCTGAATTTTTACTGAGGTATAAAATTTTTTGTTTAGGTCTCTTAGAAAGATTTGATTCCAACAGCTAAAATCATATTTGATTTGTCTCCTGCAGCTGCTTTACAGTTTGTTGTGTATTACCTTGAGAAAGACAAACAAAGCTTTATCCTCCTCTGGGCAGCTGTTAGGGACAGATCCACTGAGTCAACTGCTCCAGAGGACAATCCCCAGAATTAGGTATTTTATTCCAAACTAACACACATAAAACTTCTCTTCTTCCTACATCCAGAGTTCCATGGAGTAGGTTTTCAATGTATAACTAAAGACCAAGAGCAAATAAAACAAACCCTAATATCTGTGTCAGTGTCACTCGTGACCTAGTCTGCTGGTAAGCACAATTTTTTCTTTTTTGTTTTTCCCCCAAACTGCCTGAGCCATAGTTTTTCCAAACTTATTTCCTATTTCCTTTCCTCATTTAGTCCATCTGGTAATGCCACCAGACATTATTTCACCTCCTGAGAAGACTGAAAGGGGGAGGATTCAAAGCTGATGTAAATTCACTTTTCTCTGCTTACCCATTAATCTGTGTCAAGTTATTCTGGATATGCTGTTCCGAGAGACAGTTCAGGCTTCTTTATCAGTCATAGTAGCACTGCTTTGCTTTTCAAATCAGCACATAAGAAGCCATGTCCTAAACAGGCCACTTCATTATCTTTTGTTTCGCTTATTTTTGTGGTTATTTTTTCCCAAACAAATACATAAATCTTTATCACTGATAATAATTAAAAGATGTGTTTTTCCTCGTAGAGCATAAACTGAATGGAGAGCCTGTAGTCATCTGTCTGCTGCTTCAGCGGGGAAATCAATTCTGTTATCTACGCATGGTTTGTCTGGCATGTGGATTAGGCAGGCTGGGATGCTCTGACCTCAGTTCATTCACCACGTGGAAAGTTGACTTTGGACCAGTAGACTGCAGCGATCCCAGCAGTGCTGCGTGCACATCTGTCAGCTGCACGGCTCCCTCCCGCTCAGCAGCAGATTGTCGGTGTCACAGCTGTGTGGGGGCCTCTCCTCAGGTCGGAGTCAGCTGCCATGGCCAGGCTCCTGCAGCAGCAGAGAGATACAACACTTCTTTCCACGCTGACTTGGCATAAACTAAATAAAATAAAGAGTTTATTTATGCTCCGAGGCCTATGGTGGCAGCCCCTCGGCTGTCTGAAGCTGAGGAAACAATCTTCTTTGCTCCTTAGACCACCAGCATGGGAGATATTTCCATCTTTAAATAAACTAGTTTATTTTATTAAACTAGTTATTAGTTAGCTTAATTTAGTTAGTACTGAACTGGGTGAGATTGATGCATTGTGCTTGTAAGCAAGGCTGCTCTTTCCAAAAACTGGTCATGGCTACAGCAAGATCTTGTTCCACGTGTTTCCCAGCAAAATGGTTTTCCTTTTCACCTTCAGCAGCAAACGTGGACTGCTTGAACTTGTATTTACTCTAAATTAATAGAATGTGCTGAGCTTAGGTCTTAATGCAGGTCATCAGTTAAATTTTAAATGTTTAGGTGCTTAAATAATAGACTCCACACTAAAATGGATCTAATTTGTTTTGTTTAATTGGAAAAAAATTTGCAGATTTGTATTTGCCTTATCTTTATCTTTTATTATTCCAAAGAGATTCTGAATAGAGATGTTATCTCACCTGCAGCTGTGCTCTTGCAATCTTGCAATTCGTCAAACCAGTAATTTATGTTTCTGTTGAAAGGAGGTGAGAAATAATTAACTCATGTGTTGCATCCTTGTCTTTGCGGGCCTTTCATTTTCAGTAAGTATCTGCACTAGTAGGTTTCTTTTAATTTCAGACTCCTCAAAACCCCTGGCTTTCTACAGGAGAGTCAGCACACCCAGTAGGGTACATGAGTGCTTGAAGCCTTGCAGAATTAAGTCCCAGGAGTCCAGTCCTGTATTGAAATCATCGGCCATATTCACACTGACTTCAATCTAGCAAATGGAATCCTGGGGTAGCAGGGTTATTTCTCCCACTGAATTACTGGTCTTGGTTTTTAGGATATTTCCCCACTCTGCCATGCATATCTACAAGTTGTTTACTTGCCCGTGTGTGCTTCTGGCAGCCTGCCTTCCTGGATGACCTATTTTTGCAAGAATCAAATGCCTGTGGCAGCAGCATTTTATTGGCCCTTGCTGGGCTGACACCACTGCAGCGAGAGTGCTCACGGTCAGTGACACCACAAGTCCTGGCTGAGCAAACTGCTTTCCTGCCAGCTTTGCAGCAGCTTTTATGGCAATCACTTACTAGCAGGAGAGGATGGGCTCATAAAGACGTGTTTTCTACTAACAGAACCAGCTCCAAGGCTACCTATCGAGCATGGCCAGTGTGGCGATGGAAATGAGGAGTTTCTGAGCAGAACACACTAATAAAGGAACCTGGACACCCTCCTCTTGTCCTACTAACCTGGTACTGAATCACATATAACTCATGGTTTCCTCTGTAGTTTCATCTTCCTCAGCTAAAAATTTTAAGGGTGTGACAGATCAGCAGAGGTCAGGTGAGACTGGATGGAAGGGGAGGAGTTGCTCTCATTTAGATTTCTTTTTTCCGTAACAAAGTTGGTCACACCTCTAATAGCCAGACTCAGCTGTGTTTTCAGGTAATCTTAATAACAGGTTGCTAGAGTGCTTAGCTTGTTCAATCCATTTGGTAATTAGAGCCGGTGCCGAAGCCATAAACCTGAGTATGGAGTAAGGTCTTAATGAAGGCGGTAATTTGGCTGCAAGCACAGCTCTGTACAGCTTCCTCATAAATGGCTTGCTCTTGGACAGAACAGTGCAACCACCAAACAGGGCAAGTCTATGTGGCAGCTGAGGACAAACCCCGAGCGTTTAAGTGACCATCAACAAAATCGGTTCAGCACTGCAGGCTGAGGAAATTAAACCCAGCAACACTCCAGCTGGATGAGTTATTTTTGAAAGTCTCAAAGTGCTGAGGACTTTGTGTTTTTATTCAGTGTTAAGGCTGATACTTCCACCGATATTCACATGCTGAGGCGATGTTTTTAATGACTCAGGGGAAGAAGCTGTCTACTGAATCACCAGTACCCAAACCTGAAGAACCCAGCTGCTTTCTGTAAATCTGAGTATAATTAAGCATAGCCTTGTTCTTTTCATTAGGCATGGAATAACCACATGATGAGACTTCACTTACATAACAAGGAAAACATTACTTTTTTTCAGTTTTCTACCACAAAATCTAAGACCTACAACCTACAGCAGCATGTTGTTTACAAGGACTGGGAAAAGGATAAAACAAATAGCTAGAAGAAACGTACACCCTAAATGTGAAAACAACATTTCTGCTCATGAAATTCCTAAACCAGAAGTTGTTAGAAGCTGGAAAAACATTCTAGAGGGCAAACCATGCAAGCTGGTGCTGTTCTTAACCCACTGGCCATTGTCAGACCCTGGGCTAGCAGGAGCTCTGATTTGATCTAGGGTGGCTGTCATCAGCACTCACTGTGTTCTCTGAACACCACAAACGGTTGCAACAGATCAGAAGAACAGGCAGTAGGTGTCCCAGACTGTCCCAAAAACACGTAATTAGAAAAAAAAGCACCTGGTAAGCATTGCATGAGGACATGATTAATGTCAGAAAAACAGAGGCTGGAAATTCAAGGAAAGGCAAAAATTATTAGTAACAGAAAACATGTATTTCTCAAGATCTAGAATGTAGTAAGAAAGATCCCCAGGGATGAATACCATTTAGTTTCAAAAGCAGACTCACTGGAAGGCTAGAAAATGCCGTAAAAGAAATGTTCTCAGATTTTCATCTGTTGACTTGCTAACCTTTTCTTTAAAACATTTGTTACAAGAACTGTTTTGCGAATAACCTATTTTGTTTTTTGTTTTCTTGTGGGTTTTTTTTTTTGTTTGGTTGTGGTTTTTTTTTTTTGGGGTTTTTTTTTTTTGGGTTTTTTTTTTTTTTTTGGTTAGAGCAGAAATCATTCTGCTCAGATGCTGACGTGTGTTTTCCAAGCAGAGATATACCAGAATGTCAGCAGAGTCATGGGGATTACCCAATACTTGCCTGCTTAAATGTTTGCAGTAACTGCTGGCAGAGTAAACTTTTTTTTGGTTGTGTAGGTGACTTTCATCACATCTACCAGATTGAGGTGTAGAACAGCTGTAGAGATCCAGAAAGAAGGACCCTGAGGCCTTCATCTTAAGATCCAGTTCTGTGCTTATGCCTGTGTTAATCTGGAATAGATCCTGTTACATTGATCTGAAATTAAACAAGATTACATGAAATTTAAATTGGTCATACTAGAGAGTTGTCCTGCCTTCTCCGATACACTAAGTGCATTATTACTATCTTAATTTTGCTGGGAACAGGGCACTTTCCATGAATGAATGCTAAAAATAGGAGGTAGATCCAGAACTTTTCACCCCCAGTTTCTAAAACTCTCCTAGAAAGGTGTTCCATTGACTTGCCAGTGATAAGTGCTATACACATTGAAGTGGCAGATTTTGCCATCACAGTGGCATCAAGCTGACTTCCCGCTGACTGCCTTGTGATTCCTTCCAAAAGAAGACTAAAAGGAGGAATCCAGGCAAGGTTTCCCTCTGTCTGGTGTGCATGTTATGTGCACCAGATAGATGTACACAAGGTAAACACATACACAAGGTAAACACACTGCCAGAGGGCTGCAGTCACTGCAAGTGTCAATTTAGTTGTAAACACACACAAAAAAATAAGGGAGATCACAGTTGAAGTCTGCTGAGATGCTAGTGCAAAACTGGCCTCATGTTAACCATTTTGTTGGAGTGATTACAGAGCTTGGAAAAGCAGAGAAAGGGCACAATCTTTATAGTTACAGCAAACTGCAAAACAGCTGGAAATAGACAGTGGACAGGGAAGACTTTGCTGCCATGTGTGTCTTTAATTGCAAGTGAAGCTCATTCGATGGCTCTGATGCTATCGTCCTTCTGACTTGTCTTTGATTAATGCATGTGGAACCTCAGGAGCCCTGGCACACTGTTTTATACCTATTTCATAACTGCCTGGAGTTTCCTGTTAAGTAATCTGGCTATGAGAGTTACAAAGCTGTGCTGCTTCTCTTAACATTTCAGAGGAGAATAAGAGGTAGTGTTTTCCCCTTCTCTGCTATGACAGTGGCAGAGATTTACATTTTGCAACCAAGTGGGCATTGTCACTGGGTGTGATAATTAAAAGTCTCCACTGATAAACTACAACAGCTTCTCTCCTAAATGTCCTGAGTGCCTCTCCTGCTCTCTGCTTCTCCCCTGAGCCTCTGCAGCCCTCTGGCAGGCTGGGGCCTGGGACACTTTGCTGCCTCTTGGGTGCTGCAGCACAAGACATTGTTATGGGTCTGCTCATGATCCTCCTCTCCTCCTGAGGCACAGGGGTTTCTTCTCTGGTGCCATTCTCTCCTCTTTTACTTCACCACCCACCTTGGAATTAGGGACTCCTTTTGCCTCCCCTCCCCACTCCCACTCATCTGGTGCAGCCACTGACCCCACAGACATTTTGTTCTGAACTAGCTCTTTTCTGGGAAGACAAGATGTTCTGCCTGTTTGGGAAAGGAACTGAGGCAGAGTGTGGCTGCTTTCCAGCCTCTCCATTGCCACAGTGGTTTCTTTCCAGCCTCCCTCCTCTCCATGGTCACAGTGGTGGAGCCATGTGGGCAGAGGCCACCAGGAGTGGGCAGACAGGGCAGTCCAGTGCAGTGAGGTGATGCAAGGTGCTGCAGGAAGGGCACAAGGCTGATGGTGCTGGTCTGGTGGCTGCCGTGGCCGTGTGGCAACATAAAGTTCCTACATAATTCATAAATGTCATACATTGGCACTGTTAGTCAATTTGCTCTTATGGCTGGGATGGTGTAGGAATGCTGCCTGTAGCCTCCAGTTACCCAGAAAACCTGCTGGTATTTCCTACCATCACTGGTGAAGGCACAAAAAATAGGGAAAATATGGTTTAAACAGAGAGAAACAGAGCAGTGAGTGGCTGAACCCTTTACCACCACCCACAAATATTTTAGGGGTAACTGTCCTGGTCAGGACTGTGAGCACACAGGGCTCTACCCAAAGGTCCTGAAGCTCTTGGGGATTTTGCCTTGAACTGCTGGTGCAGGTGGCAATATGTGGGTGGGAGAAGGGATGTCAGTGTTTATTTTTTTTCCCAGCAGTGAAAACCAGAGGGTTGGGCTGATTGCTTCACCTCTTCAGCCTGCAGGGACTCATTGCTGCACCAACACAGCCCCACATTTCACTCGGGTGGCTGCACCCCTATAGTCACTCAGCTCTGCATAGATTATTCTGCTAATTAACAACTTCCACTGCCTCAGCTGCTTCTTGTCACATCATTTTTCATTTCAGTCTACAAGTAAGGATGACTGAAAAAATTATATTCTATTTGCTATTTCCTTATACTGTTGCTGGAATTAATTGTTGACCAAGTTTCTTGTGGGGAATGTAATGAAAATACAGTATGAGGGTAATATATTTCTGTCATGATTTGTGGTTACCGGTGGAAATATTTAATGATTTTTTTGTATACATATAGTAATTGCTTCTTCTGTAAGACAATAATAAGTTGCAATACAATTACACTCTTGTTCTTCTTCATATGAGAAATGGTCACATGAGCGGAACAGAATCAGAAAAGCAGAATGTCCCTCGTATCTTTTCAATATTCATCTACTCACCTGAGATTCTGCAGTCTTTTGAATAACACTAGACTTTTATAATCAGACTGATTGTGCAGCCTTAAGATAAACAATTCATAAGATAGCTAAAGTTAATTTTCATAACAAAACTAGGCATTAAGGAGTTATTCCTAACTCATTCCCTAAAGGTAAAAACTCCGAGGAATGCAATATGTTGCAGATAAATCCTCCTAATATAAAGCAATAAATTCTCAGTTACACAGAGATGAACAACACTTACTTTTCTCTAATAAACTTCTGTTGGATCCTGGCTGCCGCTGCAAAAGCTGGTTTCTTTGAACAATAGAGTCCCTGTCTTGTGAGAGCTCATTACCCATATGATAATACTGTTCATTTCCCCCACACAATCCACTGGAGGACCAGTGGGCTCCTTGCAAACTTCTAATTAGGTCTCACACTGTCTCTGAGCAGTAAGTAAGATTTTACCCGTTTTACAGCTGTGGAACTTGGGCAGAGGGGCTGCAGCCAGTGGCTCAGGGCCTCCTCTCCTGTCCCTTCCACTGCTGGGAATAGACTCTGGATGTTGTTACTCCCAGCTCTCTGTTACAAGCTCTAAACCACAACCTCTTGCAGAAGCTAATTAAAAACTAAGGAAATTTTTTGACAAGCTTTCAAAAGTGTTATTGGTACAGCAGATTTCTTCTGGTGTTGGAATGAAGTTTCTAGCACAGCTGTAATTGCTTAAGATTTTTTAAATCAGTCAGAAGACTCAAGCTGTATTCCTGATACATCCCAAAATTTACCACGGTTCTTTGCCCCGTTTTTCACAGGCATGATTTATCATGGTCATTTAAAAAAAGCGCAAACCCTGAATTAAGTGACACGGCATCTTTCAGTTGCACGGATGCAGGCAAAAACTTCTGGTGTCTGCATATGCAGAGTGAGAGCTGGCATGGTTTCAATTATTTCTTATTGGTTTGTTAGCTCTAAGATTACTTTATTTCTTGCAATCTACTTTAAGCATCTAGAAAGCCCTGAGAAGAAGTATCCTAGGTAATTTGTTAAAATCCATTACAACTCAGCTGTCGAAAAAAGGTGAGTGCCCTTGTGTTTGTACCGATGTTAAATCCCAGAATCACAGAACCATAGGATGGTGTGGGGATGGAAGGGACCTTAAAGATCATCCAGTTCCAACCTGCTGCCCTGGCAGGGACACCTTCCACTAGACCAGGTTGTTCTGTAGCCCATCCAGCCTGGCCTTGAACACTTCCAGGGATGGGGCATCCACAATTTTAACTTCATAAACCTTTATCTCACATATTTGGCTGAGGGGTGGAAAGAGGGTGGAAAGAGTTAAGCTGCAGGGCAAGCTCCCTTGCTGACTTTAGAAAAAGCAAGTTGTGCAAATGTTGAGGAGAAGTGAAAATCAGTGAGGAAGTGGATCTTTTGAGAGGAAAATATGACATTTTCAGCAAAATCCCACTAAACCTCCTCCTCCTGGCATCACATATGGGTGAGAGCAATCCTGTGTCTGGCACTGTGGCACAGGGCTCGCAGGGAGAGGCAGGTGCTGCTCACCCACAGGGAGGTGTGATCTCTGCTCAACTTGGGTGAAATACCTGTTAGAAGGAGGATTTCCCATGGGGAGAGGAGGGCTTGGCATATCAGTTGGAGCATATTTCCCAACATCAAGTTAACTTGATATTTGCTAGAGCAACACCATTTAATTCTCATTTCAGTGTGGTGATAACTTGTACTCCAGCGCAGTCATTTGCAGAGCCTGGTGCTGTTAGCAGAGCAGTGCTGCCAGTGCTGAAGCACATTCAACACTGCCAAGAAGCTGTTACTTGCAGGAATTGTGCTCTTTCTCTGGTAAAACTACAACTGTTTGCTCATTTTGAGTCATATTCAGAGCAAGGGTTACATGAGAGGATTTTAGAGAACACATTTTCAGTTTGGGAAACAGCTGCAGCCTGAATGGGGTGTGTTTTCTTAACATACACGTTTAAACCACGCCAGCAGCAATCAGCTAAAAAGGCAGAGAGTAAGTTAAACCATCACCTTACAGATAAGCTGGTGGCCAGAAAACTCCTAGCTACTAATCGTGGAATCAAACCTTTTACCCTTTCATCTTTCAAGGAGAGCAACGCGCTAGATGTGAGGCTTTCACATGGCCCTGCTGCTGTGACATCTGCAGGGTGTGACAGTGTGCCGGGCAGAGCTGCCTCACCCCTCAAACAGCAGCACCACTGCAGGGTGGAGTGACACGTCGCTCCATCAGATCTGTTCCCGTGCAGTGTGGCAGCATCTAATGCTCTCAGAGGACATGATCAATAAGCAGTGCTGCCAGCTATTGGCAATGATGAATCTCTCCCCCACGTGTACACCCTATTTGGATTCTGCCTGGGACTTAGCGTCCTGCTGCAGGACTGTCTGCTTTCCACCAGCTGGCCCTCTGCCCTGTCTTCCAGCACACCGATAAATCAGGAAGCTTTCCACTGTCTTCTCAGGCTGTGACTCAGGTTGTGGCTCTGACACACCAGGCTTAATGCATTAGAGCAGGATTTGAGGGATGTTTGGCACCTTGTGGGAGTGGCTTCTCCATTCATAATGTCAGCCACGCTACATCTGTTGGTATAGAGACAGCTTTCTTCAACAAAGTCCTTGCCTGCTTTTACCTCTTCCCAAAGGTTTTTCCTTCTCCTTGGCTGCCAAGAGTAGACAGAGAGTGACGTTCTTCACTTTAGCCAGTTTATACAGAGGCTAAATTTGGATTCATTAGTCTAATAGGTTTCAGTGACAACTTTTTTGCCCCCTACAGCTTTTATCCTTTCTCCCCCCAGGAATATCTAATAAAAACCATTGGTTTAATAAAACAGAGTATGCTTTGGTTCCTCTGATCATACCATGTTTTTGGATAACTTTGCTCAAGCAGGATTAGTAACACAGCACCACTACAGCTGGTGCTGGTGGAGCTTCACTTCAGTGACATTTCTGAAAATCTTCCATGTAGATATAGCCTGTGGGAGAAACGTAACCCTCATTAAAACAGGAGGCTGAAAGCCTTGGCAATGTCATATGTGATGTGAGGAAGTGCTTCTGCCAGTGTCCTCACAAAGCTCAGCTAATGGCTTTCAGCACTGCCCTCCAGCCCCGCTGTTCTTCCAGCACAGGACCTCTCCTCCTCAGCCTTCTGCTGTGATGTTATGGCTTTAAGCTGCTCCTCTGCTTTTCTCTTAAAACCCTGACATTTTGACTTCAAAATCAGGGAAATTGTCTGCAGTTTAGGCCAGCAGACAGAGGGAAGGATGCTGTGTCTGGATGCCCGTGTGCCTCTGGCCTGGCCTTGCCTCATGGCACGCACCAGCAGTTAGAGCTGGGAAAGAAGCTGGCCCTTGCTCCCAAATTAGGACCAAAAGTGCTTTGTTTCCATCCTGCTCTGGCATAAATGACTATGTAGGTCAGTGTGGAAGGATGAATCACGCCATGAGTTCTCTGCATATTAAACCCATGTTCTTTGTATTGAGGCACATGCAGATTCCTGGTGAGAGCTGCCAGGAGTGGGGGCTCAGGCAGGGCTGGTTTCCAGCTATGGGCACAGAACTTGCTTGAACCACAGGGCAGCTTGAATCCAATACTGGTTTCACCGTGGCTGAAGGAGAAGAAAGAGAATTGCTTGGTGGTGGTGGTGGTGGTGTATGCACAAAACTGAGCTACTCGAGGTTTCAGTCCCAATTTTCTCATAACTTCTTTTTTTCTGGCCTAGAGCAAATCACTTGAAATCCTGTTTTCCTGGCTGTACTTAACCACATCTGTTCGTTTCTGTGCAGAGAAGACCCAAGCACTGTTCCTGGTCTAACAGAACCATGACCTGCTCCCAGTGATGCTGGTGTATATTAACAGTGAACTGGGACTCTTACCCAAACATCATTATGGTTGTCTTTGTGCTTTATAAACCAGGTGCATGTGAACAAATGCCCTGCTCAAAGGGCCTTTCTGTAAGAATAAATGCATGACTGATATTAAGTACTCGATAGTACAGTGAGGCATTGTGGGGACCTCATTCCTTTTAGCTCTGGGATAAAGGGTTTAGCTAATTTGTTTATTGATAGTTTTCCCTGGGTGTAGTACAGCTTTACCCCCAAAACACTGCCTCAGTCAGGAAAGCAAGGAAGCAAAAAAAGAATAAAATCCTCAGTTCTGCTGTTATCCCCCAAACAGCTTTACAACTTTGAAGTGAGGATAAAATCTCAGCTAAAATTTGATGACTTCAATAGAGACCTAGAGCTGAGCCACCCACCTCAGGCTCCCTTTTGGACACAGCTGTCCAGATTTGGGTTCTACTTTGGAGGAAGCTGAACTGCGCCATTGCATCCTCACTGCACTGCTGAGCTCCTCTGGTGTAAGGGGATGTGAGGCGAGAGCCTCTGGTGTGGGTGGCTGCCCTGGGCCGTGCACTGTCCACCGTGTGTCCGTGGGATAGGGCGGGTCCCTGTGCCTTGCCCAGGCTGGGGTACAGGCATGGCAGAAGGGCAGGCTTTGGGTCTTTTCCCCTACAAGCCCCATGTCAGGTGGCAGCTGGAAAGTGGGACCTGCTTCTGAACACTATCAGCATTCTTCTTAAGAGCTTTTTTCCCCTCTTAATCGCTCTGTAACCCATTTTGATTAGTCGGTGATGAATCCCAGGTCCGAAGATAGGAAGTACTCATTAGGACACGGGCCAGGGAGCAGTTCCCCTGAGCGCAGAGATTTACCAAAAGGGAATACATGAGACATGCGAGATTCCAAAACAGGAAACTGAAATTTTAGGATATAATACAGCAACATATTCTCCACTGTCATCATCTGCCACCATCCAGAGGACGACCAAAGGGAATTGAATCTGCATAATACAAACTCTTGCAATTATAGCAGTATCAACCCGACTTAAGCCACTTGTTTAGAAACAATTGCCCCCCCAAATATTGGCCTTTGACTGTAGAGAAGAAATACGTGGGACAAGCTTAAATTTGGATAGCAAATTAGAGGTGTAAATTAAAAAAGAAAAGCAAGTCACTTTGAAAGTAGCTACCCGTGGTGTCATATGGTGAACATCAGGGAGCTCTGCTCCATGGCTAGGGATGCTGGGTGCTGCCACCAGCTGAACGAGCATCATGTCATAGCTGCATCTTCTGTGTGGGTGAGGTGAGGCCATTCATTTTCTTATGGAGAAGGCAGCAGTCTGGGGACACGAGGGCCAGTGTAATATTTTGGTAGTGCTTTTTCTTTGTGCCGAAGCAGAAAGGTCTAAGTGGTCTAAACGCCCTGATGGGAGAAGGAGCCTGTGAGAGGCAGGTAGTGCAGCGTGGTGCTGAATCCCACGGAGATCCTTGGGGCACATGGACATGCTTCTACCTGTGACATTTATTTCCAGAGCAGAACTGCCTGAATCTGTCGCACAACGAGGCCCAGAAAGTGCTCTGAGCGTGTCCTTAAAATTCAAAAAGAAAGTCATTCCTGTGGAGAGCTCCTTCATCCCGTGCGTCGCAGTCCTTGCACATGGACCAGGCGAGAGATGGCCTTGCACTGCACTCTGGGATCCATGCATTTAAAGAGTCTAAAATCAAGAGTTTTTACAAAATTGGACAGTCAACCTATCCCTGACCTCTATTGTGGGTGCTTGCAGCACAAGCTTTGTAAACACTTTTTCTAGTTGAAGTAGCAGGAGGATCATTTTTAGCACCAGAGGCAATTATTCTGGTCTGGAATTTCAAGATGATGTTGACTTTTACCACGAATCCACAGAAGAGATTGGTTTCAGCATTTCACAATAGCAGGGTCCCAGGAAAATATGTCCTCAGTCAGACTAACAGAGACCCAAGTTCTAAGTGGAGAAGATATTCCATTGTATAAGAAGAGAGAAAAACAAGGAAAATCAAGGTATTGTCTTCTGTTTTTATCTGCTGGAGGCCCAGCTGAATTTCTGCAGATGGCAGATAGCTTTGCCAGCCTTCACAACCCAGTGGTTTTCTTCCTATTTGTTTGGTCTCTAGGGAAACATGCAACATTTAGCAATTAGATGTTGATCCAAGTATTCAGCAAGGTCAAGGAAAGCTTTTATGTTATTACAGTTTTTCTCCCCTAACATAACTAGTTTTAGAGAATGTGCTCATGTGCCTCGTATTGTGGCAGCAATAAGAAGAAAGTCTGTGACTGCAGAGTGCACAATTTAAAATTCAGAAAAGGCACTTATGGGGAACTAGGAGAAACAGGGGATGCGGGTGAAATAGAGGGTTCCCAGGGAGCCCAGGCAGCAGAGCTACACCTGGGAGAAATGCTGCTTTTATAAATTCTTACTAATTTCACTGGGGTTTTTCAGATAACTTCACTGGGGTTTTGCAGATAACTTCACAGCTTGGGCTCATACTCCCAGAGATCCAGGCCTGGCAGTGGTAATAACTTGCGAATTGAGTGTTTAATTATGCTTTTTTCCTTTCTTGTATTATGCAGTTCAACCAATTGTTTTTAATTCTGCACTGTTGCTTTCTTTTACATTATCTGATGTCCTGGGTATCATCCTATTGCTCTTCCTTCCTTTGCAAAATTGCTGCAAAACTTTTCAGCATAAATGCCACAATACTGATAAAAATCCTTCCATCTCTATGGTGTCAGGAAGGATGCAATAATTAAATATACGTCCAGTGTTCTGTAATACAAATTGATTTGAACTTAGCTGAAAACCAATAAGTAATAAGGATTTGTTGGCTTTCCTACCACTTTGTGTGACAGCAGCACAAGATAGTATCGAATTGCACATCCTGAAACACTCTGTCAGAAATACCATTCAGGGCAAAAGTAACTGGTGGTGGTTAAAGGTACATCCAGGGTCCTGCAGAGCTGGGAACTGGGCTAGGAGCCCCTGACAGTGCAGAGCAGTTCCCTGGAGGTCTGTCAGAGTCATCTCGGTGTAAGATGATGCAAACTGGTCTGCAGCTATCAGAATCCCATTGTGAAGGCAGGAGAGGAGGATGAGCTCATGTCTCTCCAGCAGGCAAGTCCGTGATCCAGGATGCCAAGAGGAGCCACAGGGCACATGAGGAGTCAGACGTTGTCTTTGGCAGGGAACACCAAAGATCTAAAGCCAGGAATCAAATTCTGCTGGGAAGGGCAGAGGAAAGAGAGAGCAAGCCTTTTGTGGAGCTTGTGTTGTCAGTAGTGTTTCCTCAGACTCAGGAATTTTTCCTCATGTACTCTGTGGTGAGTTTTGCAATCAGATTCTGCTGAGAGAAGCTCACTTTGGTAGGTCAAGGGTAGGGTCTTCCAGAGGCCCTGTGCTGATGTTGACTAACACCAAGCCTAGCACTGGTGAAATCCATATCTGGAGCTCCTTTTATTTCCTGAAGAGGCAAAAAACTTCTCTTTATCACACAGTGAGATCCTGGCTTCAGCAGCAGTTGGTTCGGCAGCAGCAGCAGCAGCAGCAGCAGCAGCAGCAGCAGGGCTTGAAGCAGAGGAAGAAGCAGAGGTTGAAAACTGGACCCAGCGGGAGTTCAGAGTGCAAAGCCGTGACGTTGCAGAAGATGATAGAAAAGAGTTAATGCACCTGGAAATGCAGCAGCTCCCCTAAGTCCCTGGAGTCTGTGTGGAAAGGCTGTTTAGCTCCACAGCCAAGACCTTGCCCATGTGTAAGGAACCGGCTCAGAATGAAGGCCTCTCTGCTTTGCCCTGTGTGAGGCAGGGTTTTCTCTGTATCAAACATTTGGGCCAAAAAGGCTTCCCCCAGCTCCTTGGTGATGTGATGCCTCCCTCAGGGGATGAAATGTGATCATGCACCTTCCATCCTACTGCCCCTCCCTCCCTGTGCAAGCCCCATGCCCTCTCCTATGGGAGAGGCTCTTGGTGCAGCAGCTGGAGCTCTCCTGCAGTGGTGGGAGTATGTGGAATTCAATGTGAAACCCAGAAGGTCTAGCAAAAACAATTGCCATTTTTCCCTTTCCCATGGTATTCTTACCTTGCTTTGCCTCTGCTATACCTCCCTAAGCACAGGGTCTCATCTAAAGGCTCCATGAAATTACAGGAAAGACTGTCCATGATCCACAAATGTGCTGAATTTGGACTGTGTTTGACCTGTAAAGCTCCTGGGCAACAAGTCAGTGGGGGCTGTGTTTGTGAAAGCTGGCCCTTGCCCACACATTTCTCGTGGAAAGCCATGACAGCAGCAGAAGTTATACAGGATAAAGGTCTTGGGTAAAGCCGTGTCAGTCTTGGTTTTACAGCCACTTTGAGTTTCCTGTCCACTCCTCTTTCTGCAACTTGAGGTTCACAAAAGCCTGATGAGGCTGACAGGAGTCTCCCCATCATCTTGGGAAGGAAGAACCATTATCTTGCCTCTGACCCTGAATCATCTCATTCTCTGCAAGACTGAGCTATGTGACTGGCAAAACCCTTGTCTCCTCCCAGTCCAGCTATTGCATTTCATCCTCATGAAAACCGGAGATCTGAGCTATATTCTGTGGTTTATGTCCCTTGGTTAGAGCCTTCTGCCTTATTTTTATTCCATCCCATGAGCGGTGTTCCATGGTGGTGGACTGAAGTTTGTCTTTTTATAAATAAATTGGTACATGCAAATTAGTATTCAGGACTTGAAACTGACAGTCCTTTCCTAACTTTTACAAAAATAGCCAATTTTCTTATGGAATCTTAAGAGATATCTGATTCAGATGATTTGCATGGTTCATAGTAGACTGAGGTATATTAGAAATATCCTTAACATTTTTCTAACGTACAAAGACTTGATTCAGTGGAGTACTTAAAAATAAAAAAGCTTCTGTGTTAAAGTGCATTTGGGGCATATTCTTTTTAAGTCAAACACAATATAGACCGGTATTGATGAGAATATTTTGCTCTGATGAAGATCAGAAGAAGAATTTGATGCCAGCTGTATTGATCTGCTCAGGAAGAGGAGGAGGCTGAGGGGACAGTGGAGATTTCCAGCGGGCTGGTGCCTCCTCAGCTCGGCTGTGATCAGCTGGCGGCTCACCCTGAGCTGGCAGCTGCCTGTCCTGCCTGTCCTGCCTGTCCTGCCTGCCCTGTCACTGAGTCACTCGGCAGGGCAGTTCTGCTCCCCGGGAGGGGTGAGATGGCCTGACGCTGAGCTGGTCAGGTGATGTCTGAGAGGTTATTTTCTAGGAAGTGTTAATTTTCAAATAGGATTTCACTGAAATGCACTGGTTTAAGAAATTTTCTTTTGGGCTGTTCCTGTGGGTCATTATGGACACAGCCTTGCACTGCCTCCAAAGCGTTTTGTTTTTCACCTTTCCAGAGTGAAGTGTTCTGTTTTTCTAGGTGACTTTACATTTCAGCTTGTAACGTTTTCAAGTGATATAATACAAAATATAAAGCCAAATCAGATTTTTTTCACGGTATCAAATTCCAGCATTTTGAATAACAAACAAATTTCCATGGAATTTTAAGGACATACGAAATTTACTTTCTTTGTTGTATTTTCTAAAATGGACAAAAGTCCAAATCATGCAATTTGCCATGAGAAACAGATAAAACCAGATATTAAGAGTCTCTGTGAACTTTAAAAGGAGCAACTCAATTTAAAATAGTACTTTTTTCTTATCCCCTTTTTTTTTCCCTTTGCATTAATTATCAGTGAAAATACTGTTGCAGCATCAGGACCTATTTAAACCAGATAAAATCTGCTATCTCCTTGACACGCTGTTATCTTTTCAGCTTCCCTTCTCAGCTTCAGGCGAAAAGGCAAACGGCTTAGTGATCTTCACACAGTTATTCTCAATTTTGTCATTTGGGATCCAGTACTTTCAGGGACAGCTGTAAGTCAGTTTCTGAGCCTGGAACTTCTTACAAGGGCACATATTTTGGTGTGGATTCATCTCCTTTAGGAAGTATTTGAGTGGAGCTTGAAGGCAAATAGGAAATATTGTTGATTTCCAGTAGTAGGCAGAGCTGATGAGTTTCAGCCACATTAGAGGGGTCATGACTGGGCTTTTCATTTATCAAATAGTAGTAAAGGAGTGAGTTTGGATAGCATATATTTTGCCCTCTTTCATGGGAGTAGGTTTTTGTACCCCCTAAACCACAGCAGAGACAGTCTGTTTTTATCAGGCTTTAGTTTTCCCTTCTGTAATAGCTGAGTGTGGCCAAAGCAAAAATCCCAAGCATTTGAGCTGTTTCTTGGCTGAGCCCCCTCAGCTTGGCGCTCGCTTGGAGCCTGTTGCCGCTCCCGAGGATGATGGAACGGCTCCCACTGGGAGCTGGATCAAGTTTTGAGCTGCTCCTCGCTGCTTGTTTATTTGTCCTATTCTCCGGGCTTGGCAGGTGGCATTTTTGCTCAGTGATTCATTCTCCGGCACATGCATTTATCTGGGCTGACATTTTAATCATGCAAATAAGGATCTCCTTAATGAAGAAAAAAATTAATTTCGCAACTGTTGCTACAAACACAGTGACAGTCCTGCTAATGTCATTACATTTATAATACAATCAGTGGCTTTTCCATAATTGCTATAAACTGGCGCACTTAACAGCAGAGTAAAGGTTACACAAAGAGCTGTGTGACTCCCCTTGTTCTCTCGCTTTTTTATCAAGAGTGTTTGGCACTCTTCATATGTCCTTTTGAAATCTTTTGGTCATCACTGCTTCATTGCTTGTACCGCAGATGGCTTTGCCTTTGTCGGAGGAACAGACAAAATAAGTGGCAAGGAGACAACTCCTCTGTGACCTTTTTGGCTTCTTGTCTTTCACATCACAGTCTGCGGGGTAAACACAGTGACTCATTCTCTTTCAGTAAGTAGCTGCCTCCCCAAGGTTTTGTTATTCGCAGGATTTTTCCGTTATAAAATCTGCACCCAAAGAGCAGCGGGATGTGAGCTGAGAGCAGCCAGTTTCTGCCTCCAGAGCACTACAGGTTTGGTAGGAAATAAGGCGTGAAAGAAAATTCCTGGGCAGGATCAGACCTTTGTTTTTCTTCCCTCTTCCTAAACCTTCCACAACAACCTTCATTTTTCAGTTCTCCCCCGAGAGTGTACCAGTGACAAGCTTATCAAACCAGATATATAGCAAAAGAGCAGTCAGAAGAAAGGGCTTCCTAAGGGGGAAGGGTGCTAAAATGCTCTGAAATTAGCAGAAAACCAGTGACTTGTGAAACTGAGGTGTCAGGATGCTCGGTACCATTGTGCAGTGTCAGCCTGGGTTAAGGAATAGCTATTTCAAACCCCATGTCTTCTCTTTGACTTTGACATGCTGTGAGTGAGGTGCTCAAGGCCCAGGTAAAGGCCTTAATCCCCAGTGAAGGGGGTTGGGAACTGTGCTCTGGTCTCAGGGTGATATGAACCACCCTCAGGTTGTGTTACCTCTGCAGAAAGGTGTTTTCAGGTTGGGTTTTTGACCTTCCTGTTAGCAAGGGAGGGTTTAAAATTGATGGAAAATATCTCTCAGAATAAAGCTCTTGAACTCAGGGTACTTCCCACAGGCACTTGAGGTAGTTCCTTTAAAGTATTTCATGTGTCAATATTTCAATTTTTACCCAAATGGGATGAGCTTCCCTGGTGGCAGAAATGCAGGAAAGGCAAAACTCTCAGGAGCAGCAGGTTTGCTGCCAGACCTTGGGGATTTCTCCGGAATGAAAGAGGAGGAGGAGAACAGTAACTGAATGGAGAAAAAGCATAAAAGTAGGGAAAAGGTTGGAGGATATTGGCTGGGGAGGTTTATCTTGTAACTGGGCAATTCAGAACCTCTTCTAAGGTCATTTTGGGCCACGTTTGCCGCCATACCTACAGTGATTAAGGATGCGATGAATTTAATTGACCTATCTAATCTGGAAAACTGGTGTAGATGGAGTATTGGACTGCATAGAACAGGTGAGACCTGTATCTGCACCAGCAGCAGTCACTGTGTGTGGCACAGAAGCTCAGGAATACCTCAGCAGAAGCTCAGGAATGAAAAAAAGTTGGTGCTTGGCCTTGATGGGCATGCTCCAGGTGCTATTTCTTTTCAAAGCATCTCAAATGGCCTCAAGTTGCACCAGGTGAGGTTTAGATTAGATATTAGGAAAAATTTCTTCACTGAAAGGGTGGGCAGGCATTGCAATAAGTTTCTCAGGGAAGCGGTGGATTCACCATGCCTTGAAGCATTCAAAAATTATGCGGTTGTGGCACTCGGGGTCACGATTTAATGGTAATGTGACAGTGCTGGGTTAATGGTCGGACTTGCTGATCTTAAAGGTCTTTTTCAACCTCAACAATTTTATGATCCTTTGATTCTATCCCTGGAACCAGAATGAGTGTCTGTGTGCTGCACAGACCCCCCTGAAACTGGGACCACACTGATGAGGGCAACGCTGAGACTTCGGCACAGACCTTCCCTTTCACTGCCTCCCTCCCCTCAGAAGACGTGCAAGTCTGCAGCTCAAAGAGACTTTTCCGTGGTGCCTTTCTGTGCTATAAAGGCTCAGAATCACGGGCCAGGGGATCAGTTCACACATACTGAAGCAGTGCCTGTTCAGTCTGGGGTATGAAGCCTGTATTACTATTGCTCATGATATTTCCTTTCCCATATTCACACCAGGGATTCTTGTGCCTCGGTGGGAAATCACATCCTGTGACAATGATGCCTTAGGTTTTAACTTATATGTTTTTCAAATCCTGTACTGCCCAGTAGTGTGCAACTCTGAAGTTTCTTGCAGCCTTCTAGCTGCTGTTCTCTAATGCCAGTCAGGCAACCATAATTNACTTATATGTTTTTCAAATCCTGTACTGCCCAGTAGTGTGCAACTCTGAAGTTTCTTGCAGCCTTCTAGCTGCTGTTCTCTAATGCCAGTCAGGCATAACAAAACCTCTCCGAGCTTGCTCTCCAAGGACACTCAGACTGTCCTAGGCCCAAAAGGTGTAAACTAGAGCCCCTAGAGAGGTGGAGAAATTGAAGAAATTACATCATTAGCTAAAGTTTGAATTGGCGAATTTATGCTGATATGCAAATGAACCAAACCTATAGTGGTGTGAAAAACTCGTGACTCCTCAGCCATCTTGGGGTCCATCTTAGATGTAGCCTTTGGCTGCTCAGGGTGTGCCTTTGAAGGCCTTTCAAATAAATACTTACCTCTATTCCCTTATTCCTGTCTGGTCTCTGTTTCTAGGTAGCCACTCAAGGCATCAACAAGGCAGATTTCTGCCTTTGCATCGACTTCCAAGAGCCTGGAACGTGCCATTGTAGTGAAGGATCCTTTGAAGTGTTACTGCACCTTTCTGCTTTTCATGCAGGGGTGACTATCACATGTATTTTTGTTAGACAATAACCAGTCACTGTGACATGTCTTTTTATCTAACGCTGGAGCATGGCTTCAACCAGAGCTGCAAAATGGGGTCCCAGAGCAAGGGTTTGTAACATTCTTCCCCAGCCAGCCTTAGAGCCCCAATGGCTTCTCGTCTCATAGTGCCAACCCACAGAGTTAGAATGCCATGGATCTCACCTTTGGAGATCAATACAAAAAAGAGAGGATAAGTGCTATGGCTTGGACAACAGTTTTTATTTGCTTTTGGTTTTCCAGCCTTTTGGGGTTACCCTTTAAAAGGTTGCCCCTGTTTTCTGCAGGCGCTAGACCCTGGAGCTCATTTTTTAGCAGTAGCTGACATTGGTCCAGAACTACATGACCCCAGGAGCTGGAACAAGAAGCAGTGAAATCACATTATGAGGACTGGCTGCTGCCTCTTTGCCAGTCTGACACAGGAAAAAAATATGTTGTGGTTGTCCCAGTTAAATCTTCCTGCTTTCAGACAGAAGTGAAATGATATCTCCCCTTACGCTCCTGCACGGATATCACAGCCCCAGCTCAGTCTGTGGGTTATCCTTGCCCTCTGTCTGTGCTGCAGCATCCATGCCCAAAGCTTACAGAACAGCAAGTTCTGGTGAAGAATTAATTCTCTGAAGTGAGAGATGTTGGACACCGTGTGCTGCTGGCGCGCCAGGACTGGCTGGCGTGTGCCCTGGCAGGCTCCTGCTGCCTGTCTGTGTTCCCTCCTGTTGGCTGGGAGCTTTTCCCAAACGCTTTGGTCTTCTCCAGGAGCTTTGAATATTTCCCCCCTGCAGCTGTAGAACGGGACAATTTCTCTGCTGGGATCCACTGGCTCTTTCACTGATCCATTTCTGCAATAGGAGAGGGGCCTTGGACCCACACATGTTAAGACTTCTCACCACACATTTGTGTTTTCAGTATAACAACAGAAACCTGACCAATGTCTGTCGTGCACAGTCCATTCTGCCTTTACATCAGGAAGAAAACTGCATTTCAGAAGGAAAGCGTTTCTGAGCCTTTACTTGCAGCTTTCTGACTGAAAACAGATACACTTCCACGAAGCACATTAAAAACTTTTTAAAAAAAAGTGTCGTGGCCAAAGCTTGAGCTGATGCTGTCTTGTCCAAGAACCCCAGATCCTGTGAGCCCTTCTGAGCTCACAGGCAGGGCAGTGGCAGCTATATGTGCCACAAGCGGGGGTATATGGTGTGTCTCACAGAGCCAGCAAAGGAAAATTTGGCATCAGAAAGCAAATTCAGCACGTGAGCAGTCATGTTAATGGCTGCCGCCATCTCCTCTCCCCCTTCCCTCCCTCTGCTCCCTCCCCCTGGAAGAACATGGAAACTGTTAGTCGGGGCGTCACCTGCTGAGGATAGAAGTGACACTTCTGAGACACATCACACGGGGGAAGCTGAGGTGTTTTGATCTGTCTTAGGCAAGGCTGATGGCAATTTAAAGAAGATGTTTTTGTACGTGCTGAGATGTCATAATGCCGGGCTGATGGGCAGAAATCTGCTGGTGGAAAAGCAGCCTCGTATAAGAGTTCTCTAGCAAGAGAGGCTGTGGAGGCAGGATCTGATCTTTAATTAACTCAGACATCAGAATGGAAACAACAAATACTTGCAAGAGTTTTGTTTGTTTTTTTTTTTTAAACTAACACATAAGATAAATATTAACTATTGATCTGAACCCCATAGATCTTCAGTTCATTGCCATTCATTCCCTTCTGCTTTAAATGCAGATATTTATTGCTAAATATATATTCCAGTACTTTAATATAAACAGTTCATGCAATTCAATGTTACATTGCACACAGCTAGAATATATTAAAAATGATGGATGTTTTCTAGCTAGAGATGATCCTGTGCTAAGACAAAAGTACAGCTAGGCCAGTACTGGTGCCTGGGTCAGCAGCTGGTTAGATCTTTAATTCTGCACCTCTCTTCCCAGTCCCACTTCCCTTCTTCAGTTTTCCTCTGCGAGGAGGAAATCCAGCAATATGCTAGCTTTATATGGTGTTTGAAATTCAGAGTGGACATTGAAACAGGACAAAGCTCCTGTATCCTGAGCATGAGGTGCTGCTGAGACCCTTAGCACTCCACAGCTCGTTTTGTTTAATTCAGAAATAGTTGTGCGAGACTGCAGTAGCAAAGAGTCAACACTAGATAGCATTTTATGTTTGTTTGGAGGGCGAAAAGCCTTTTGTTCTCGTATTTAAGTAGGTTCTGAAAAATTCCAAGCACATATTTTGGACATAATTAATTGTCAGGGTTTCCTGGTGATCTGTGCGATGTCTCCTATAAATTCAAAACAACAGGCAACAAAACTATCCTTTTTTCTGTATTGTTTACTTGACATCTTTGTATCAGCATAGAATTTATATGCATTTCTAAAGTGCTTAATGCTGTTTTGCCTCTGGGTGCAGAGGTAAGAGGCTTATATTTGGTCTTTGCATGGGCCATGTTCCTGATCCTGTTAACATCAGTGTGGAACCTCCACCAGGCTGGGGTGCAGCCTGAGGTGCACTTGTAAGTACAATGCAGGGACATCATGGCACAAACAGCTACGTGAGCAGTGAAGAAATATTATTTGTGATCTGCAGAACAACAAAAAACCTCTGGATGGGGTCTGGCTCATGAATTAAGACACACTCACCTCAGTGTGTGTCTGTGTGGGTGTCGATGAGGAAAATGCTGAGTTGCTGTTACATGAGGGGGATCCAGCACTCAATCCAGTGTTCTGCAGGCATCTTTTAGCATCCAGTATATTCCAGGACATCTGAGACATCCACTTATAACCCATGTGAGAGCCATGAGCTTCTGAGTGCCAGCTGAAGTGCGGAAGGGACACCCTACAGCATTTCAGAGTACACCAGATTCCTGCACTTGAGCAGCGGGGTCAGACCCCCGATATCCACTGACAGTGGTGGGAATGAGACACCCTGCTCATGTCAGCACCTACATGAAGATTCTTTGACTTGGGTCTCTTGACCTTCAAGATGAATTTCATCCTTCATGAAGAATTACGTCACCTAAACCTGGGCATGCATTTGACCTAAGGTACCTCACCCAGCTTCCAGATGCTTACCCAGGGAATTTTAGGTCTTCTATAGAGTTCCATTACAAAGCTCTAAGAAAATGTCTCGGATATCCTAGGGTCTCTCAAAGGGCTCTACAGCCCTGTGCTTCGGCAGCTGCCTCCTGTTCTGCACACCTGAGCAGACACCTTCAGGCTCCACTCAAACTGGTTATGGCCAGGGGGTTGATCCACGTGACTGCAGCACTGGATTTGGGCAGTGCTTGTCAGAAGTGCCCACTCCAGCACAAGCAGAACATGACCCCATTTGCCCATATTCTACAGAAGAACTCCCACTGTGGGGTTCTTGACGTAAGATGGAGTGAGAATAGGTAGGGAACAGATCCCAGGTGATCAGATCCCACAGGCTGCTGCAAGTGGGGAGCTCCCACTCTGAGAAGGAGATGGTGAAGCCCAGCTGTGATGGGAGGTGTGCTGTGGGTCCCAGGGCTCTCCTGGAACTGCAACATCCAGAAACAGCACTGCAAAACTCTCCTTAAAATATGCTGAACACACAGGAACTTGAGGCAGCTGTGCCGCAGCATCTTACGATAATTACTTGGCATCTCTTTAGCATATGAAATTGGTTTTGAAGGGAATGATATGAAGCTGTGTCAGGGGAGATTTAGGTCAGATATTAGAAGAAGGTTCTTCACCCAGAGGGTAGTCAGACACTGGAAGAGGCTCCCCAGGGAGATGGTCACAGCATCGACCTGACAGAGTTCAAGAAGTGTTTGAACAATCCTCTCAGGCACATGGTGAGACTTTTGGGGCATCCTGTGCAGGGCCAGGAGTTGGACTACAATGATCCTTGTGAGTCCCTTCTATCTTGGCATAATCTATGATTCCGTGCTCTTTTTATGCAGGTCTTGTGAAGCTGAGCAGAATTTCAGTGATTTAAATCTTTGGTTTCTTTAGAACACAGAGCTTCAAATTTCTCTGGTAAGGGTTTGGTAAGACTAATTTCTTACTGTCGTTGATGACCCGAGACCTCATTTTTAGCATTAATGTTAGTGCTGGTATGTAACATGAATCTGAGGTGTCTGGGATGCTCTGGCACTGCTCAGAAACCACTGCTCATGCTCACACCCTCTGCACAGGGAAGCAAGCGGGCTGGAAATGGGAGTAATTTGAGGATCAGCTGAACACCGAGTAGCACCTTGCTTCTTTTTGATCTCTTGGGACATTATGATCCCACCCAGAGCTCAGTCCAAATATTTTTGAGTGCCGGTCCTCACTGCTGTGCAAGAAGAGCCCAGTGCAGGTATCCAGCCTTGCAACAGCTGTGTGAAACATTCAGTGTCAGCCCTGGGGGATGCTGGCATTTCCACCTTCACTTCATCACAGTAATAATCAGAATTACGGCAGTTTAGGTGGAAAAGGAAATATAATGAGCAGCAGCAACAACCCAGAGAAAAAAAAAACCCTCAAGCTCAAGTTAAAAGGGTTCACAGGTTTATTTTTGCTCTTCCTGGGGTCTGAGTATCTTGATGCTCACCGCACTCCAGGAAGTGAGACAGTTACGGCCTGAGTTGCAGAACTGCTGCTGGGACTGGAATCCTGGTTTCTGATACAGTGTTTGGCTCTCTTGGCCTGGAGCTTTTCTTAAAGGATTAATCTATGAATGCCTAGATGTGCCTCCAGAGGCGCTTCTAGAGGTCTTAACTCTGTGCTCCTCCTTCAAACTCTCCAAGGAAGTCAAAATCATGATGGAGAAACATGGGATTCCTTGCAATAATATGTTCAGATTAATTGCAACTAGGCATTGCCACCAGGGATTCTGTAATGGAAGAGAAAACCAGATGAGTTTAAACTCCCTGAATTCTGATCTAGTCCCTTAGTTTTCTGGGAAACAGAGCACTTTGTTTAAGCAGTGTTGTTTGCACAGCAGACCCTGTTATCTGCCCCATGAACCCCCAAATGCAGCATCTTGAAGAAGATATACTGCTATTTTGGACAAAGAATATGTCCTTCCTTCCAAACAAAATACCACCGAACTTGATGCCATGGCTGAAAGCAACCTGCAGCCGAAATTGATTCCTCACTACTAAGTCAAGATAAGGTGCTTTTAAATGAAAAATCAGATAGCTCCAAGCACAGGGTTGCAGTGATCTAAGAAGATCCAGTAAAAGCTGTGTCTGCAGAGGCTTTGCCTGTAGCTTTCCACTCCCAGCAAGAAAACTCTCACATTTGTCATCTGGTCCTAACATTTAAAATCTAAGTATGATTATGGGTGCAGGACACATGAAATTGTTCTGGAAACTGAATTCTTTGGGATTCTTAAATATGCATTTGTTAGCAGCGAACAGAAAGCCACAGAGTGATCAGTGCTAAGTGATCGTTTACCACTCTCGGCCTAGCATCCATTCAGGTTTTGAATGCAGTTTCAGGGTTTCTGTTTAACAATTTTCCAAGCCTCTGTTTTTGTGTGAGGTATATATGAATTTGTCACACCCGGTTGAGGAAACCTCTTGCCTGCTCTTCATATGAGCTGCAATTTGTGTGTGATACACTGCAAATACAACACTGGCTCCTCTGTGATGATGCCACCACCCACCAGGTGTATTCACACAGAGCTGCTTCCCTCCTCCATCCTCGCATGTGAGATGATGGAGTCACTTGCCCGCTCAGGATGGGAAGGAAAGCTGCTTCAGCAGTGCAGGTTTCCATGTGGGATGGGCAGGGTTGCACCTTGCTGCACATCACTGGGACATCAGGGCAGGCTTTTGGGAACAGGGATTGAAGACTCAGCATCCTCCTCCTCCTCTGGACCTTTGTGTCACTCCGGGACCAATGCCTGGGCACTGAGCCTTTCAAAATCTCCTGCAATTTTGTAGATAATAAATAAGATCAAGCATTTTACAGCATTAAATGATAAACTATGAGAAATGTGAAGGTAACTACGTGTGCCCTGGCTGTCATTGCTTTGCTGTAATTCTGCCCAGGAGTGCAAATGAGCCCCAAAAAGTCAACTTCAGCTTTTACAGAGTCAGATGTCTGTGCTGCATCATCCACATTTGAAGGCATCGCTGCCTGAAGTGTTGCCTTAAATTTAACACCCATTAACATTTAAAGGCATTTCCATCCCCTTTTAAAAGGTGCTCTGGTCTTCACAATGGTATTAAAAAAAAAACAAAAGTTCTATGGTGTTTCCTCATGTTTAAGAAAATGTAGAAAAAGGAAAACAGGATGAGAATAGGCACTCAGGAATACCTCAAGCCCAGCAAGAGCCACAGGAATTGAACACCTGAGAGTTGCAGAAAAAGTGGGACATCATCCCCATCAGCCAGCAACACTGTAGTTTCATTTTTAAGGTTTGTGCTTAGTAAAAAAATTGTTTGAGACAATTTTCTGTATAAGAACATACCTTTTTCTCAATAAAGTTCCCAAATCTGAAATTTTCAAGTAATTTTTTCCTTCTTGTAAGACATTTCATGTTCTTCTCAAATAGCAGATGAAAACATTAGGTAAGGTGGAAAAAAAATCACCATTTTTCTAGAAAATGTGTGAACAAAAATCTGTAAGCAAGCAGGAAATGCAAATGGGAAGTTACTTCAGCTATCAATGTGTTGTTTTTTCAAGATTTATTTGTAGTAATTAGTGTTTGCAGACTGCTGACTTGCCTGCTGCTTTTGCCTCCTCCAGGAGTTTCCCACACATGCACAGGTTTAAGAGATTTAAACTAAAGTAAGAAGTTTCCTCAGTGGTTTAAAATAAGCCGAACCTGGTGCTGTGCCGAGAGCTTGGAGGAGGTGGGAGCCTCATGTTGAACTGTAGGGGGTAATGTTGCTACACAGACTCTGCCTGGCAGCTGCAAAAGGTGGATAAAGCTATCCACTCTTCGGGTGATTATGTGACACGCTGGATCTGCGGGGAAAGAAGGAAAACATGTGATTATTCACAGAGCCCTCCTCACTCTGCCCTCACCATCGCCCATTGGCAAGGGCACCTCAGTCTCCAGGTCTGACATCTCCATGTCATGCTCTGCTCGGTGATCTTTGCCCAGGTTTGTATGTTTCTGTACAGTCTAGGGTCATGTTTTGTGTTTTGTCTCCTTTTTGTACTTGTGGCTGGCCCTGCTTGGTGTCAAAACACCCACTGATGCAACGTTGGCACCATCTGGGGAGAGCTGGGCAAGTGGGGGAAGGCAATCCGTAGGTTTGGTGGAGTAATGAGATGGAAATACACACCTGCTGCAGTGACTGATCGGTTTTTTTATTCTGGAAGGATGTGTAGCAGGATTAAGAAGAAGGGAGGAGGTTAAGTGGAGATGTTAGCCAAGATGAGTTGGGGAAGTAACAGCCCTCTCCACCTGTGGGCAGGTGGGTGAAGCCTTCCCTCGGTGCACAGCTCCCACAAAGGCACGGCAAGCACTGGCAGGGGCTCCCTGGGTCTGCTGCTCATCACACAATCCCTTTCACAACGCTGAACCACGAACTGCATTTTGCTTCTGCACATGTAGAAATATGAAAAACAAAATACTAGTTTGAGGTGACTGTGGCAACATTCGCCTCTGGATTTTGTGCTCTCTTGGAGCCAAGAGAAATTAATCCAAGTGGGAGCCAAATTGAGGGGCTTGGCATTTGGCCCCCTTGTCTTTGGCTTGGTTTTGTGTCCTGAAAATAAAAAGGTAAGCTGGGTCATCATTCTACTTTTTGATGCACCAGGCTTTGATGAGGCCATTTTTATCAGCCACACATGTGGATACCAAAGGACATCTCCATTCCAGCTGCTCATGGTGTCATGTAGCATGTGCTCCACATACAAGGACCAAAGATGGTTTTTTTCCCTTAGGACATCTGTTGTGATTTAACCCCAGCTGGCAACTTGGTTTGCTCACCCTTTCCCCTTCCTCTTGCACCATTTTTAGAATAAAAACAAAGTAGAATTCATGGGTTGAGATGAAAACAGTTTACTAACTGAAACAAAATATAATATTATAATAATAGCAATAACAGTAATTGTAATGGGAAGGGGGGAGAGAGAGAGGGAGAAGCCCTAAGACAAACAAGAGATGCACAACACAGCTCCTCACCACCTCCTGACTGCTGTCCATCCTGTCCCTGAGCAGCAATTGATGGCTCCTGGCCAACACCCCCAGCTTATATACTGGGCTTGAGGATGTTTGGTATGGAATACCTCCCTGAGCAGTTGGGGTCAGCTGTCCTAGCTTTGCTCCCTCCCAGCTCCTGTCAGAGTATGGGAGACTGAAAATCCCTTGGCTTGGGGTAAGCACTACCTAGCATCAGCTAAAGCATCAGTGTGTTACCCACATTATTCTCACATTACATTCAAAACATAGGTTTGTACCAGGTATTAGGAAGAAAGTTAACTCTATCCCAGCCAGGACCAGGACAACACCTGAGCTGAGCTCAGTGCTTGTTCCTCTGCATCCCTTACAGCTGCCTGAGAGCTCTCTGGCACAGCTGCTGTGCCTGGTGAGCCGAAGCCTCTGTGGGAGTTTAATGGGATAAAAAGTGGTTTGCTGTAGGGGCAGCACTGCTCCTCTGTGCCTTCAGGCAGCCGGAGGGAGTTGTCTGACACACCTGACAGCCTCCATCACAGCCGGCGGTGACTGCCAAGCACAGTTCGCTGTCCATACCGCCGGGGCCCTGTGTGTACACTGCTGATCAGGGTTACGGTTTGTTCTCTTGAGAATGACAAGGGCTACCGAGGCCCCTAATCGAGGTCTGCTTTGCCCTAATCCGTGTGCTGTCAGATCAGTCATGGACAGTGTCCTTCCCCACACAGCCAGAGCTGAGCACTCTCAGCATTCCCCCGTCCCACATGGAGACTGGGTGCTGTGAGTGCAGCTTTTCCTCCTGCCAATAGGAATATACTCCTGTTATGAACCAGTGTTGCATCCTTGCCTGGCTGTTTACATGATGAATGGCTCTGCTGGGGTTATTCCAAGGTGATACCAGCAGAGAACAGTGAGGAGTGCTAATTCTGGATAGGAATGCTGGAATGAGCAGAATTAATGGAGTACTGCATCCCGCATGGGTCAGGGGAGAGGTGGGAACAGCAACAGGCTTACTGTGCCTTTCAGTTCTGAACACAGGCTGTATCAATCTCCCAAAATCCAAAACAATTTGCAACCTGACTTTTAGAGATTTTCAGGAAGTATCTTTCATTAAAAGTGCCCGCGTGGAAAAGGAATCTGTTAATCTCTGCTGGGGTTTCCCTCTTCCTCTGTGGTGTGGGCTCCTGACTAGTGGGGCCAGGCTGGAAGGTGGCTGAAGATTTTCTTGCAAGTTTTCCATCAGTTTGCGGGCTGGATGTTTCCCCTCGTATCACTGTGGAGGGGAGGAAAGCCCTGGCTGCTGCAGGATCTCAGGTTTCACTCCAATATGAAATGGGTCTTGCTGTTCCCTGTGTCAGGCTTTGAATTGTAAAATAAACAAAAGGGTGAAAATACGAATGCTTTTGTTCAGGAGCAGCCTGTGTTTCTTTGCATGGGCATGGATGACTTCACCAGGGAGGCTGATGTTTTATCCTTACACACTTCATGCCCCTGTATGCACATCCCATCCTATCCATGCAAAAAGCCTTTTCTTCCCTTACTAATCCATTGAAGAAGATCTTATGCGGGGGCTACCACAGTGATGAAGCCTCTCTAACCACAATAACAGATTTTTTTGTGAGAGCTTCTCTTCCCAAATGTTTTGCGATGAATGCAATGAAACTTGGCAAGAATTGGGTTTTCACTGCTTTTTTTTTTTTTTTTTTTTTTAAAAACAGCGTCTGCCACATTGAGGCTCTCAGGTCTGATCACAGCACAGTTAATGCAGGAAAAATAAAGCTGCTCCCAAGACAGACTGACTGACAGGCTTGTCATGATTATAGTACACATATTTGAAATATTATGGCTGCGTTCTTGAAAACCATAGCTTGGGGAAGCTGTTTCCTTGAGAGCATGTGGTAAAAATAACACCTGCTTTGCAGACAGTGGATTTGACAGCTGTGAAGATAGAGTGTAGGCATCTCCAAAAGCTCTATACATCTTTGCTTTGTGCACCGAAAAAACAAATAGGGTCTGTCATGGAAAAAAGGCAGGATGGGATGTGAATTCCTAGGTACAAGGGGAGCAGTGTGGTGGGGGAATATGGCTCAGTGGAACTAATACAGAAACCATCAGCCATGCCTCTCACATGAAGGTGCATCACTCCTTTCTCATGTGGTGCATGGACCAGTAACCCATCGCCTGTGCTGCTCACTAGGGCTGCTTGGCAAGACCCCAATTAATGTTCCAAGATGCAGCCCTGGTCCTTTGGGCCTGAAGTGTTTCATTTTCCTCTGTGGAGATGTTTTTGCTGAATCCCAGCACAGGCTGCAGAGAGCATCCTGCCTGGGTTCCTGGCGAGCCTCTCCCAGAGCCTCACTTGCTGCTGAGCCCCCTCGTACGGCTCCTGCATCACCCAGCGCTGGCATTGCTCTGCTGCTGGGGGCTGCAAACTCCATCTCCTTTGTGAGAGGGGGCCAGAGGAGGCAGAGTTGCTTTATCAGGGCCAGCGATGCCTGGGAAATCAAGACAACATTCTTCCACTGCTTTTAGAGAGGAGGCACAAAGATGGGTCTTTGATTCAGAATACTTAAAGGGTAGAACAAGCCAATTTCTGAACTGGAATCTACCTGATTATCACACTGACTGCAGGAAATGGTGGTGATGGTTCTCACTCCTCAGAAAACCAGCAAGGTATGGTAGTTTCCTTTATTAGTTTGCCTTGGTGGCTAATCACTTTTCACATGAAAAAAAAGAGTGTTCTATGGTTCACTGACAATTGTTTGGCCGTAACTGTCAGCCACTGCTTTAGGTTTTATGTCTCCTAAGGAATTCCTTCCTTTAAAGCTGTTTATGCTCTGTGATCAAACCAATTTTTGATCTTCTTTTTGCTGAAGTCAAGCAGATGTAGCTTCTTGGGTCTGCTACTTGTTAGGCATCTTTTTCACTTCTGAGGTCTTCCTGTGGTTTCTTACTGAAACCTCTCCCATTATTAAACCTCTGTTCTAAAATGTTTCCAGTTAGAACTGCACTCAGTATTTTAGTTTCCCTACCAAATCTCCCCAGTGGTATACTTATACAGGTAAAAATTACCTCTCTGGTGTTTTATTACGACATTTTCCCATCCTTTTGTGAGTATTTTTTCCATATTGCTTAAGAAAACATAATGTTGAGCTATTTATTCATGGTAAGTTGAAGTTTTATAGGATACAATTACCTAATCTTTAGATCTGCTGATAGCCGTGTTCCAACCTTTACGCATTTTTAAAATTTTATTTATTTGTATTTATATAAAGCAGGTTTTTTTAATAAATAGATACACCTTGCCAAGAAATCCTGACACCTCCACAGGCTATTAGAAGTGCAGCTGCTGCTGCATTCCTCCCTGATTTCCCAGCAGCAGCCAGCCTTCATGTCTCTCCTGAATATGAGCTGATCATTTCAATTTATGAGCTGAAAGATGCTGCCAACAATCAAGATGCTTACATAAATAATAGTTCTTTCTTTAATTACTTTGATAGACTTCTTTGGTGAGCTAACAAGTTTAGCTGATACAGGTCAGTTGAATGCACTGCAGTTATGATTTTTTAAGGGTTTTCAACTTATGGTATGATCTAACTTTGTTAAAACTTTGCATAAAAAATGGTGCAACACATTGTAAAGGCTAATCTCAAAAAAGAAGTAAATTAGAATTAATATTAAATTAATTTTTTAAGTTAGATATTATTAGGCAATTTTTCCTTTCAGGAATGATTTCTTTGTTCAAGAGGTATCTATATTTACTGTAGGATCACAGGTCTGCCATAAATTGAGGAGAAAATAAGAGTAATTGGTGAAAAACATGCAGGTGATGCAGTGATTGTTGGCATGAGGATAGAGCAGAAATATCCCTTATACACCATGACCTTAATCACTCAACAGCTTGACCATAATTAAGAAGATATCTTAAGGCAATAAAAATAAGCTCATAAATTTAGGATTAAGGAACGCGCACCATGGTATCACAATGAGGGACAATCCTGGAAAAGACAGGTTCCCATAAACATAAGAGGACCGGCAAAGTCTTCAGGGAATCAATAGGCAATGTGGGTGTTCCAGGTTTGACACAGAAAGAATTTAGGTCTCTGAGTACAAAAGTGCAGCTCTGACTGCCCTCAGCATTTAGGCAAACAGCAGTTTGGTAACTTCTGAACTTCTTTACTTTTTCTCTTAAAGGAAAGAACTGTTCTAATGTGAGAATAGGAGAACGAATGTGTCAGGCAAAGCATCCCCCAGGCCTGTATCTCCTCTCCAGCAGAGATACTTGCAGTGACACTTCCCCAAAGTACTCCCAGCTTTGCGTTGAACTGTGATTGGGACATTCCCAAGCCAAGAGTCTCTTTGTGTCAAACAATCTGTACAGAGTTCTTCTGTCATGCTTATATCTGCTTGCCCTTGCAAACTTCTGGTGACTACCACATCCTGTGGCCAGCCACAGCTTAATGACTTGCTGCATAAATAACAACCTCCCTAAATAACAGCCTGCTGTCTGCAAGTTTAGTTCGACCCGTCGTGGTTGTTGCGCGGGAGGAGTTGTTCTGGCTCCGTGTGTGCTCATACAGACCTGGGCCTTCCCTCTTGCCTGGTGTCTTCTGCAATCCTGGTGCTGGGATTCATCACATCACAGAATTGTTTGGGTTGGACGGGACCTTAGACGTGACCTAATCCTCATGCCATGGGCAGGGACAACCTTCCACAAGACCAGGTAGCTCAGAGCCCCATCCAACCTGGCCTTGAACACTTCCAGAGCCGAGGAGAGTCACTAAAGAGTGAAGGCAATACTACACATAAACTGCACTTACTCCCCATGATGCCCACAGAGAAGTGACCCCTTGAGGGTTTGTACTTAGTGTGGCCAACAGGGCACTGGGATGGGTGCTGGTAGCACCTTCAGTAGCAGCAAGGGTGGTTTTGCTGTGAGCACCACGGTGTGAAAGAGGGGCAAAGACGGCATTTGTGGCTAACAAGGCCGAGGATGAGCTCTAAGTGGACCCCAATCAGGAGAAAATGTTTCTAAGGAAGCCTTGCAGAATGGCTTTGTGGTGGCTTTCTGCAGAATGGTAACAAGACTTCTTAAAGGACTGCTTTTCTCTGGGATGTCCTTCAAGCACAATTGACTGATGTCAACAGCTTCTTCTCAAGCATGCATGGGAAACAAGCAAACAGCTCTACTGCTGTGTTAGTTCTGGCCGTCATTCTTCATCCCCACCTGCCGCTGGATAAAGCAGCAGTGTCTGTGTAGATTTAAAATGACAGTAGATAATGCTGGTGGACTATAGTTTTATTTCAAGGAAAATTTAATCTTTTGGTTACTTCTTGAGGCAGACTACTGCAGTGTTTATGTGGCTTTGATGTATGAACTTGATTGTTACAAACAGGGCAGGAAGAAGCATGTTCAGAGATCTCATTTTGGTTGACAGCAGTACAGCACTGTTCGATCTGCAGCTCCTGCAATTTTGCTGCAGTAATGACATGCCAGATAAAAGTCAAAGGACTTGAAGCTTGGAGTTGGACTTCCATGGAAATTAATGCTAAGCTAAATCTATGGACCACCCTCTGACTCTCATTTATTTTAGGCATTAATAAAACAAACTGTTATTTATTTTAAAATAAATAATGAACTCATTTTCAAGGGAGTTTTGTCCATACATGCCAGCAACCTGATCTAGATTGCTCTAGATCTGATCTAGCAAGTACCCCTCTGAAATAAGTTGCATGATCCTCCTTGGGCATCTTTAAATATCCAGAAAAGCCATGTGTGATGTGATGTGATGTGATGTGATGTGATGTGATGTGATGTGATGTGATGTGATGTGATGTGATGTGATGTGATGTGGGTTACCTGGCCTGGCAGCTGATGTAGACAAGAAACAAATTTTGCATGGTGGCCTGTCTCACTGTGGGCTGCAGCAACAGAGCTGGCCCTGGACTGGCTCCTGTCTTGCTTTGACTGGTTCCTCAGGGTATTTTTTCTTCACTCAGGTCCTTCATAAGCCTTTCTATTTGTTGAAAAATATTTTCCAGATCTGCTCTTTCATACCTCCCTGATTCAATTCCCAGTGCTTTGGTTTAGGGAGGTTTTGCTCTTCAGAGCAAGGAAGTCCCTCCCTGGTTCAGCAGAGAAGTCTCAGGCTGGCACCAGGGATGGTCCTGTGCTTCCTCCAGATCCGTAGACATGGTTTTGGTGTTACTGGTCTGAAGTGAGAGACCTAAAAGACACCCACAGCCCTAAAGCAGCCAGGCATTTACTATCACGGCAGGGCATGTCCAGGTGGACCTTGGCTTTCTACATGGCTTGCAAAGAGGTCCAAGGAGATCAGATCCCTCAAGGACCACCCAAAGAGCCAGGAGCACTGCTGGTTTACAAAGTCCAGGCCAGCAGTGATGACCAAGATATTTGGCAGAACCCAACCACCAGCTCAGGTGCTGTGCACACCAAAGAAGCAAATTAAATGAAGGAGCTATTTGAAATAAACCTTCCCAGTGCTACCTGCTCTTCTCCCAGGGCGCCATTCAGCCCAGGGCTTACAGATGGGGTAGGGAGGTGCTTGGACTGATTGCTGCCATATTGAGCCTTGAGTGGCT
>VYZQ01009412.1:61066-74669 GCA_013400655.1 Mystacornis crossleyi
TGACACGAGCTGCTGGTCCTCCTGAGAAAAAACATTAACTGCCCCCCAGGAAATGGGAGAGTTTGGCCTTTATCCAGTTTCAGTTTTAGTATTTTGGCCATTCTTAACAAAAGGTCATGTGGTGTAAAACTAATATTCAAAGTGGAGCTGACGGGACCAGATTATCCATCTCATTTGGGTGTCTAGGACTTTCGAACACCCTGTTATCTGTGCTCTGCTAGCTGGATCCTGGCCATCTCATTTCCTTCTCTTTCTTCTTACCAAACCAGCAACACAGTATTGTTCATACTGAATTTATCTGGAAAGAACTGGTCAATGAGGGGAATGGCTCTTGACCTATCTTTTCCTCTGCTTTTTTTTTTTCTGCAGGCAGAAGAAAACCTCCAGAGTTTTCCATTTTCATCTGGCATCCCAAGTTATCCCAGAGCTGTACAGGGAGGACAGGTGGGATGCAGCCTGCAGGTTCAGCCAGGTGCTCAGGAGACTCTGCTCCCTTCATCTTCCATTGGACTCTGATGCCTGCCTTGTTACCCAGATACTCAGCCCAGTGTGCTGTAATGTGTGATATCTCAGTAAGTAAAGAAAAGCCTTTAAACTTTTTTTAAATGAAAATCTCTGTGGCTGTCATCCCCAGAGGTGCCAGCCTGCTGCTGCACGGGCAGTGAAAGCAGTGGGATATCCCACAGATGTGTGCTGCTGCTGTGGACTGAGTTTCTGGCTGCATCAAACTGACCAGTGGTGTTTTAAAACCTTTCTGGAGGTTTTGCACCTGTCTGGAACCTTTAAATGGTCTGGATGCTTCATTCTGTGTTTCCTCCTTTTCCAGATGACATATTCCTATGTATATTTCTGTTTTTTGCATCCCTTCCAAACAAGAACCTGCTGGTACAGGAGGAGAGGTTTTGTTCAGAGGGATGAAAATATTTTTCTATAGTGTAAAGACATTTCTCAGTGTAAAGACATCTCTCAACATCATCAGAAGCACAGGCATTTTGGGACGTTGCTTCCATATGGAATTAGGTCAAGTCCAAACTTGAATCTCACCTGAGGCCTGGGCAGGGGTGCTGGACCCCTCGTGGCTCCACTGGGATGCTTGGTGGCAGAGGCCACCTTTGCTGCTGCACTACGGGTAGGGGACAGGGAGTACGGACACCATGGGATGCCTCTGGGGGTGTGGGACCCTCTCTGAGCATCTCCAGGAAGGGGATGGACAGGAGATCCCCATGCTGGAGCAAGGATCAGGCACTGCTTCAGAGAGCAAGGGACACCTGGCTGTGCCCATACACCCATGGCATTTCAAAACGTGGATCAGCACCTGGATTGTTGTTTCCCACTCATCTCCTTTGCTGTTTTCCGGCACAGGGTGAGAGCTGCTTTCATTAATGACAAGAGTTTCCATGAAGCCACGTGAGTTTTGTTTTGCTTGGTTACTCTCAAGCATGAAAATTAAGGCTAAATTAAAAAATCAAAAGCCAGTGTAAATAGCCTCATGTCTCTAATTAAGTTGTTTTGATCAGTCCTCTGCTGAGCACGTATTTTAAGGCACTTCTAGCTAATTTTATAGAGACAATAAAACGTGATTTTTACAAGGCATGGGCTGGTGCTGATTGCATTCGTGTAGTTTTACTCCTCGTGGAGTGCCCCACCACCAATTTCTGGGGTGCCATTCATAGAGCTGATCATATTCAAATAAGATTTAAACTCTGTGTTTCATTTCAGAGGAAAGGAAGAGCACGCAATTGTGTATCAAGTGATTGGTGACACTCACAAAGTTCGTGAAGAAGTTGAAGCAAAGGTACTGTTGACCTGGTTGGTCAATAGGTGGTGTTGGACTGGAGCCACCTGAGCCTCTGTTCAGACAAAAATGCAACAGTTACACCCAAGCTCTTATGCTGCCATGTTGGCCAGAATAAATTAGCTAAATTTCCACTTCAAGAAGCAACAAGAACTGGAAAAAAAAAAAAAAGCACAAAGCCAGAGACGCTGAATCAGCCACACTTTATTAATCATTGGCATCTAATTACCGGCAAGATGCCCTGTAGTTACCAAGTGTGGTGTTTCAGGAAGCTGCTTACGAATTCTGATTGATGTCATGGAATTGTGAAATTGCCACATCTATTTTTTTAATTCCTTCTCAAATGAGTACCAGTGTGGCTGCCAAGGACAGTGTCTCAGGCTCCCTGTTTGGAGACGGAGAAGAGCTGCTGAGCAGGATGCTGGGGATGCCCTGGACAGCATGGCCACTAACAAGGGCAGCTGAGGGTCCGGCCTTGCCTCTCCAGGCAGAACTCCTTCCAGAGGTGAGTGGGGGCTGATGGACAGAAAACTGCAAATGTCCCAGGTACCCCGAGCAGCCATCACATCTTGGTGTCATCTTCTTTGAGGTTCCCACATTCCCAGAACTCCCCATCCACAGGACTCCTCTCCTGTGCCCCGTCACCTCCTTGGCCCCAGGAACCTGAGTGAGTGAAGTTTATGCAGCCCTTGGGAACTTGTGATGGAAGGTGAGTGGCCAAGAGGTGCTCCTGAAAAATCTGGGCAAGTCAGCCAACTGCAGCCTCCGACTTTTCTGTTTCTAGGTCTACAGTGAACACAGAAGATGCAGAATATTTGATGATGGAGTTTCCACTTCAGCCCAACAGCATTTGAGTCACTGATTTGTTTGTCTCTTTGAACAACCCAACTGTCCTCACCACCCTTTCCCTGTCACAACACCCCTCTCTGCCTTAGCTGAGAACAGATTTTTTCTCTCTGCATCTCAGGCATGGAGAATATTTGCAAAGAACAGCTCTCCTGAAAGCTGGCACCTCTCCTCTCCACCAGTGCCAGTCATCCTGCTGGAAATGGCACTGTGGATCTCTGGAACCGTCCAGCATCCCTGGGAAACACCTTACAAGCCANGCCCCGTCACCTCCTTGGCCCCAGGAACCTGAGTGAGTGAAGTTTATGCAGCCCTTGGGAACTTGTGATGGAAGGTGAGTGGCCAAGAGGTGCTCCTGAAAAATCTGGGCAAGTCAGCCAACTGCAGCCTCCGACTTTTCTGTTTCTAGGTCTACAGTGAACACAGAAGATGCAGAATATTTGATGATGGAGTTTCCACTTCAGCCCAACAGCATTTGAGTCACTGATTTGTTTGTCTCTTTGAACAACCCAACTGTCCTCACCACCCTTTCCCTGTCACAACACCCCTCTCTGCCTTAGCTGAGAACAGATTTTTTCTCTCTGCATCTCAGGCATGGAGAATATTTGCAAAGAACAGCTCTCCTGAAAGCTGGCACCTCTCCTCTCCACCAGTGCCAGTCATCCTGCTGGAAATGGCACTGTGGATCTCTGGAACCGTCCAGCATCCCTGGGAAACACCTTACAAGCCACTTCATCATCTCCTTAATGCTCTCCCTAATCTCTTACAATGAGCACTGTCCCTGCCCCTGCTGGAACTAATGTCATTTTTCATCCTTGTGGTCACTGCTAGCAGTCATGCAAAAGATGTCAGCTTTAATTACAGCATTCATTTACACATATCTCTCCTGCTTTAAACTGGAGGACAGGACTCCCCTGCCTTCCTCACACGGGGGTCATGCTGCTGTTAGAGAAACACATAAAACTCTTGCCAAAGGGAGTAAATCTCTTGGCAACAGCTGCCTATGTTTCTTCTCAAAGCAAATAGCTGTAATCGATGACTTATTTAGAATATGTGACAATTAGATTTAAAAGAAAAGGTTGATTTCAAGCTTGCTAAGCAGGTGCTGTAGTAAATCTGACGTCTCTGATGTACCGCTCTGGTAATCCCTGTTTGATTTTTATTTCTACATGTATTAGTTGTATGCTTTATGACCACAATAAATAAAATTGGTGAGAGAATAGCAGACCTCTTTGGAAAATGCACTATAAGAAGTATTATTTCAATTACAATTCTGTGATCCAAAATTCCAGCTGTTTGGTTTTTCCACAGTCCCCTGAACAGCTCTCCATTTGCCTGTCCGCATTTGGTTCCATCTCTTAGTTCATCTAATACTTCTTTTTCTTACACACTTTTCCTGGTGCTCCTTTTAAGTGCTGTCTGTCAGCACCAATAGTATTGGAGGGTTTCACATCAGGTTTCATATTTCCTGGAGTGGCTGGCAGTGGCTGGTGGGGAAATCACTGACAAGCTAAGAGGTCCTTTCATTTTTTTGGCTTTATGCTCTCTCTGGCTGCTTTCTTTTGAACCCCTGACTAAGCAAAAGTCTGCTCTGATCCAGAGAACATGTAATTAGATCCATCCTGACTGACTTCCTTGTATTAGCCTTGTCTTTGACACTTTAATGGGGCTGTAGAAGGTGAAAAAGTTGAACTGTTTCTCTCCCTTGCATTTCTCATGACTTTTTAAGACTGCCTGGTGGTCGCTGTGTGGAGAAAGTCCTGAGTATGGTATATCTCACCACACCCACAGACAGCCAAGCCCGGGCCTGGGCATCAGGCTGGTTCTAAGTGTCTGTGTTCCTTACAGACAGTCAGTGTGGATATCTCATCACACCCACAGACAGCCAAGCCCGGGCCTGGGCATCAGGCTGGTTCTAAGTGTCTGTGTTCCTTACAGACAGTCAGTGTGGATATCTCATCACACCCACAGACAGCCAAGCCCGGGCCTGGGCATCAGGCTGGTTCTAAGTGTCTGTGTTCCTTACAGACAGTCAGTGTGGAGGAAAGAGCAGTATCCCAATTCAACTGCTTTTAATATGCACCTTGTAAAACAACTTACAGTTCCTTGGTCCAAACATGATTTCTCAGTGTTTTGAAGCCCAGAGGGGTGGAGTTTATCGGCATAAGGCAGTGACACTGTTGGCTGATATCCTGTGGCATTGCAGTGATTGCTCTCCTTCATCAGAAAGTAGAGGAGGAACATCTTTGTTAAGCAGTGAAATGAGAGACATCCCAGTGGATCTGAGTTAGTGACATGGTCCATTGAACCAGCCCGAAGGAGTCCTGTTGATTCAGTCTGCTGGAGCCTGGAGAATAACCTTGGGAATGTTGTAAAAAGTGCCAAGGGAGGTGTTTCTTCTTAAATTCAGTGGAGTCCCTGGAGAGCAGGAAACCTGCTAAGGTTTGGACATGCTAAGAGCATGAGATACTGAAGCAGTTTTCTCTCTTTCCTGTTAGCATGGAGAATAGCAAGTCTGAACTCTTGCTCCTACCTGGCCATTTCCCTTGGAACAGAGTTCAACTTTACCAACAGCAAGAACCTCTGGAGCCAGGAGCATCATTTTAGCAGGCTGTTGGGACCATGGCCAGCCTCTGGCAAAGCTGCTGGAGCTCAAGGAACCATGTCACTGTTGGTGACAACCCTCCATGTCTGAGGGCTGGAACCTCTGATTTCTCATTGCAAAGACATGACATGCCCCTCTAACAAGACTCAGCATCACTCCTTCAAGGCTGAAAGTTCTCTTCCATCATCATTTTTCCCATTAATTGGATGACCTCTGCTACCCAGCACTGGGCTGTGATTCAGGAAAAGGTCAGGCCTTTTTCATGGCTGCTCTTTCCAATTAACTTTTTGGTGTTCTCAGGCAGGGGTCTCCTGCCCTTCAAGCACGAGAGATGCTCAGTATGCCATAGAGCTCGAAGGAGCACAGGAGGCTTAACAATCCTCCTGGGAGGAACCTGACCTGACTGCTAACTCTAGTTTTACGTGGCAGAACAAGAAACGCCTTCTCTACTTCCTGCCAAAAAGGCAGAGATGTCACCACAGTGAAACAGCTCCATTTCCTGATATGAGCTGCAGTTTCATCCCTTCCCAGCTCTCTTACCTGCTTGACCTAATCCATGCCTCTGATGTAAGAGTCACCATCTTTTTGTAAGACAGAACACTGCATTCAGTATTCCCAAAATATGCCTGCAAAGAAATAACCATTTGGATTGAAATTCCATAAGTGATTTGTGACCTGTGTCAGTTTCCTATAACCTCCGCAGGTGTCAGTCCCTACCTGCCTATCCTCACTCTCACTGTTCTTCCTGAGGCTTTGGTGAGGTTTCTGCAGGTGAGAAGAGGTTATAAAGATAAGTAATTTTGTCTGAATTGGGCTAAATGAAAATGGGTAGCCAGAGAGAGGAGAAAGATGCACTGCAGACCTTTGCCAGAGGGAGAATGGCAACGTGTGCTGAGACCACGCCAGGTGCCAGCAAATTCACACGGCAAAAATCCCTTGTATTTGTGAACGAAATGTGAATGAAGCCCACTGAAGTATGAAGAGCTTGGATTTAAGCTCACACCTTCTCTAGAGCCAGCAAACCAGCAATGGATAAAACCCAAAAAGCCCGTGCACAAGAGGAGGAGGATGATGAAGCTGCTGAGGGTGGTAAGTGCTGGGCTGTTGACTCCAGTAATGGCACTGAAGTTCTGGGAGGGTTGTGGACACACCCCTGAGCAGTTTTCAGTCAGGGCAGGGTTTGTGCAATGGCATGGGCTGTGCCAAATTCCTGGGACACCTCTGTACCTGGGTTAGCTCCATCTCACTTGGGGTTGCTCTGCTCCTCCTGCCTGATGACCTGACCAGCACCCTTGCCCCTGGCAACCTGCTTTCTACTATGTGCACAGGCCAGCAGGAGAACAGCCCAGCAGCAATGTCCCTTCAGCACAGAGGAGGTGGAAATGAAATTTCAGCATCCAACAATAGGAAAAAAAGCTGCCAGGGCTGGAAATCCATTATGGACATTGCCTGCCCTGTGAGTACCCAACTTTCCAGCCTTTGAAGCCCTTTGGATAGCTTGGTGGTGCACTGTCCATGGCCATTCTTTTGCTGATCACTTTGTGCCTCCCTGAATGCCCCTTCTTTGGGCAGTGGGGTTTATGGTGTACAGAACAGGCCCCTATCCTGCCAGTCCCACTGTTCTTCAGCCCAAAGTATTCAACCATCTCTCCAGCGAGAAATATTTATTCCCATCAGAACATCAACACAGCAAAAGCATTAAGAGGTAACTTGCTGCCAATCACCTGGTAAAACTTTGATTTCAGAAGCACCTGCTAACAAATGGGAATGCTGGAACTGGAAGTCGATGGGTATACAAAGCTGAAGATTACTTTTATCAGTAGGGCATCTGTCATTGCTTAATTAAGATGCAAATCATCACTGTCTCCATGGTGACAAAGTCACTTTTTCACGCTGATGAAATACAAACAGCTGGATATGCCCAGCTGAACTCGCTGTAATGGAAGGAAAAACATGTCAGGGCTGGCTACAGCTCCAGCAGTGCTCAGCCAAATTCTGCCCTCCTCTCCCCCTCCAGCCAAGCATAAAGAGGTCTCTGAGCATGGCCAGGTCCCAGCACTCACACCAGTGAGGACAGACCAAGGTAAGTGCTTAAAGAGGTGCAGTCAATCAAGGAAAATGAGTTGAAGGGAACTCGTTACCATTTGCTCGTGGCTGAGATCCCACCAGCACTCCTGGGTTTGCTGGCAGGAGGACCAAATCCCAGCCAGGGCAGTGGCTCTGCAGAGCCTTAGACCGGAGCCACGGCCACATCGCTGTGGGTGGTAAGAGCCACCTTACCCACCTTACCCAGCCATAAAGATGTTTATGAGACGTGCCTTCTGGAGGGATGCAGCAGTGAAGGTTTCTGCCCTCCAGCTGCAATTTAACAGGTTAGTGAGGAAAACATCCCAGTTGTCTACACCACTTCTGTCACACTCACTTGCCAGCTGGGCCAGGAGATCTTGTACACCCAAAGTGGGTGAAATACAAATATTCAGGCAAAAGGCCCAGAGCTACCAGCATCAATGACTGCGATTTGTGCCTTGATGTCTGCCCCACCTCAGTCCTTGGGGCTGGGCTGAGTATAGAAATCCCCACACGCACACATGAAAAAAAAGAAATGATGAAAATGGGAGAATTCAGGACTCACAATAATTTTTTTTTTAAACCTGGACTTCTTCAAGCCTATCTCCTGCCAAAGCTGGGTCCCTTGCCTGGTTGCTGTTAGTATTTTGAGGCAGCTGCTGCTGGAATCTGTGTGAGCCCAACTCATTGCACAACTCCAGGGACCTTGTTTCTGCCTCCTGAGGGACTTTGGAGACTTCTTTGCCTGTCCTGCCTCAGTTTCCTTCTTCCTCAGCACCCAGGGATAATGATAGCGACCAGGTCAGAGATATTGAGCCCTGTCACAGTGCGTGGCCAGGGTACCAGTGGCAAACTTGGTAGTCACCTTTTTGCTTTGGTGTAGGCTCTGCTGCATGAAATGAAGCATATTTTTTGCACAGACAAAGGCAGTGGTTGCCCAAGAACCTTGGACTTGGTGTGTGCTGTAGCCCCTGGTCTGGTAGGTCCTCATGCAGCTGTGTGTGTGCAAAGGTGCTTTGTAACCACTCAGGATTTATCCTCCCTTCCAGAAAATAAGATTTTTCAGCAGGAATAAACTGCATCCAGAGCAACAAGTCAGCCCCACCTGACCTGCAGTAGGGTGTAAATGAGCACTTAGACATACTTGGAAAAAAGAAGCTTGATTGACTCCCAAGACAATGTCTTGAAGCAATGAGGAAAGAGTAATTTAAAAATCAGAAACCTAGAGGCAACTGTGGCAACAGGGAAAAAGCCGTCTGGCAGCAGCAGAGTGGCTAATTGCTCCAGTTTGGGATTCATGTGATCATTCATTAGCCCTCATTTAATAACGATTTACTCTGCGCTGACGTGGAACCCTTCATCTCCTCTCCAGCAACTCCGCAAATATCAAATCTGGTCTGAGATCGCTGGCAAGGGGGATGCTGAGTTCTGGGTCACCCTGTGGAGAAAGTGAGGCACAGGAGGGCTTAAGGGACTCCCAGAGCTCTGCAGAGCATCCTCTGCACAGCAGCTCTGGGCTTCCAGCCTTGCCTTGCCTTGCATTGCCTTGCCTTGCCTTTTCCACTCCAAGCAAAGCAGTGTGAAGGCAAGATAGCACTGCTACATGTGAAATGAAGACCAAGGGAGAGTGTTTGACATTTGCATTGGTATGTTGGTGTGCCAACTCTTACAAAAAGAACGGGAGACCTTTCCCCTTTAATCGAGCTGGAAGGCTGCCGGGTGCCTTTACTGCAGGTTTCATTCTCAGCTTGAAAACCAGTGAACAACTGGTGACTGGCTGGATGGATCATCACTCCTCCTTTTCTTCCCCCAAAATCTTGCAAGTACCTCCCAAATCTGTGGGTAAGTCACACAGATGTATCTGATCCTGTACCACTAAAGTTATTGTTAGGTCTTCATGCAGGTGAAAGATAACTACAGGATTCATTGGGCTTGGACATTCCCCTCTGCCATGTGGAGGTGGGAGAAGGTCCCTTTGCTGGGCTACCTTAACAGGCTCTGGTCCTGAGGCATTCCATGTACGAGGGCTCACAAGGGGCAGGTATTGTCCCCCAGCCTTTTCTCTGTCAGGGTGGTCACAGCACCAGGTGGGAATGGTGAGTGGAAAACAGGGGCCCTGCACTCGTGATGCCAAGTATAAAACTTCCAAGAGGGGATACTCTGCTTCTGTCATCTCCAGAACTGCCTGTGGAGGGGTGGTGGAGCCATCCCTTCACTGTCCTGCTCCAAGGCAAACTGTTGCAGTTTGTTCTCCCCTCTATTCTACAAAGAAAAGAGTGCTGGTGATCAGAGTAAGTATTTACCTTCCCAGCCTCCCAGCCAGGCAAAATGTTCTCCCAGCCAGAGCCAAGGTCCTTGGCCATCATCTCCAGGATCTGGGTTTCACTGCTGGCGTAACAGCCAGATGCCCACTGCCCTGGGAACGGGAGAGAGGCAGGACAATCAAGCAGACAGGAGATTAGTCAGGTCAGGAAACGGGTTCCATCAGTCCTCTGCTGTCTCCTCAGCTTTCACCACAGAGCCTCAGTTCATCTGAGCCACCACCACATCTTCACCAGGCTTGGGGAGCTGGGTCTCACCCGAGCCTGTGGCACAAGGATCAAGCCTCGGGACAGCCTTTGGGATGGCCTGACATGTGCATCCTGCAGCTGGCGGAGATGGTGCCAAGGTCTGTCTGTATCACCACCAGCCTCCCTCTGCCCCTGGAGGTGGTCACTGCGAGCACAAGGAGTGCCAGGTGTTGGCCTCAGTGCACTGCTGGGACCTGCAGTTGAGACAAAGCCCAGCTCTCTTGCCTGGTTGAGGTGAGGGCTCTCCATCCATCCCACTCCAAAAGCCCCACTGGAGTTGCTTTTCTGTCCGTTTTCAGCTTTACCCACGTGACCAATGACTTCCACGCAATCTCAGGTGTCACTGCCACAGTCACCCACACGCCAGTGGCACAGAGATTTCTCTTTGCTTGGACGCATCTTAAGAGCAGCACCTGCTTGCTGGAGAGCTTTATGCACTGCCCTGACACGGCTGTCCCAGAGAGAGGATTTCTTTCCCACCTTCTGCCAAACATTATGCTCGTGGCCTGAGTAGAAACAATAGAAGCAGGCCCTAACGAGGGAATTTCCTCCATCAAGTTCCTTGGATGCATCCGTGCTGAAGTGATTCTCAGATGGCCTGTCCTATATACACACAGAGCTCATTTCCTAGCACAGCCTGCACTTGCCCAAGTGCCATCAGCTGAAGCATGCCTGGACTGGAGGGCAGAGCCCTGGTCACACCGGACACAGCAGTGGCTTTTCTGGGGCTGTGACATCTGTTTTCCTCCCACATTAAAGGCTTGCAAGAGCTCAGTGCTCATCAGAAAGCCAGCAGGATGGAGCATGCATCTCTGGCAGCAGGTTGCTGCTCTTCCTAATTAAAGCCAGGTCTTGGAAAAGAGCTGCAATTGTATTTATTATACCTGTGCCTTCACCCCATCCCTCTCCTGCTTTCCTTTGCCACTTCCAGCTGTTACATACTGTCTATATCATCTGTACTGTACGACATCATCCCTGTCCACATTACTAATGAATGCCTTGTTAGAACAATAACTGGCCTCTTATTTAGGAGACTCATAATGATTATGACTGAAATACATTATCAGCCATAGGGCACAATCTCTTTCAAACTGCAGTGCACAGGGGCTGAGGTTTATGTTCCTTGGTGTGATTTCTTTTCCTTTGTAGAAGCAATTATGTGCATTTGACTGTATATTGCTATTGTTGAAGCCTTTTTTGTGAGAGTTAGCTGTGCACAAAGCGATTGAAAATGGAAATTCAAATTACAGGCAGCAATACGGCGGGACCAGCAAGTGGGCTTAACCAGAAAGGAAACCAAATACAGGAATGCTGTGTGCTCCCAAAAAATGATCTGCTTTCACTCTCCTGAGGGTTTGCATTGTCAAGAGGCTGCATAATATTGAAGGAAATAGCAATAACTGGTTGTGTTCCTGTATTCCACGGGCCTATATTCCTCTATTCCAGGAACATGGCTTCCCAGGGTGCTGATGGAGTTCATGGTTGGATGATGCCAGCCTGGAGAATGTGAGCAACATTCAGGCACAGAGCCTGAGGAACCACTTTTTGCTGTTCCTTTGTGTGGGTAACAAAATATAACTACTACTCTTTTCAGTTATTTCAGTGGTAAAAACAGCTGAACTAGGGCTCTGAACCCCAGCCATCTCTCTGGAAGGTGTTGGTGTGACATGAATCCAAGTAGCTCAGAAGGTTCATACACAAAGCACTGTGGCATGAACTCCTTTCTCAGCTTCCCAGGGTAATATAAAGCATTAAAGACACTGAAAAAGTTGTGTTCAGAGAGAGTTCACCACACCTGCTTTGGAAAAAAAAGATGTGGAGAGAATGGTGGGAAGTTTTTGGTCTTTAATTAATCAAAATACTCAGTTTCCAAAAGCTACTGGAGATCTGTGTGCCTTGATTTTTGGCTGCTGAACTAAAAGCTCTTAGAAGAAGTGATTTGACAAGAAGTGGCGAACAGCAATTTTCAACCAGTAGTCTACATAGATGTCTGCAAAGGAAACACCCAAAATCATTAGTAGTTCAAAATTTTAGGATTGAGATTAGGATTCCTTTAGCCTTTTTCTCCCCAGTTGCTCATCTCATCCAGTACCTCTTTAAATCAAAAATTAATGGCCTATACAGAATCTGCAAAAATTTTTATTTTTGTAGAAGGAAAAAAACCAAGACTGAGCTTTCAGTTAGATGCTCCTTGGTTTTGCTGTCATCTCTGTAATTTTGATTTAACCACTACTGGTGTGCTTCAGGCACATTTATTCTGTGTCCTCTTTTGGAAACTCCTGCATCACTTGCTCTGTATTTAAACATACTTTGGCAAAATGCTTGAAAAGGGCACGTACCCCATGATGTGCCACACTGGCAAGAAAAACGCTTTTCCTAGCAGAAATTAAGTGTCTTCATTCATATTCTACCCAGAAGCTCTGCACACACGGGTTTTTGGATGTACAGGGACAGAGTCTTTGAAGGCTGCAGCAGGTCCAGCAGGTTTCAGAGGCATCAGACACTGTCATCGCACAGCAAACACATTCACAGTCTCCAGGGAAATCCACAGAGTCCTTAAATCCAAACCAGAGGGCATTCCCCAGCAGCTGGAGGGCAGCTATGCACAGGGCACAAACTGTCTGGGCTCATCCCTCATCTGAAATAATCAGAGCTGGGTTGAAACAGATGATTTATGGACGTTTCAATTTCCATCTGAAAAAAATGGTCCTGGGGCAATTTTCATGGAGCTCTTGTTATGGATTCTAGGTGGTGTGGATGATTTATTGTAAACTACTGGACAGTATTAGAGCAAGGGGGTCCCAGGCTTGGATGGAGTCTGCTGCTGCCATGTGCCCCATAAATAACATTAACGTGGGAAATGAATTACTTTATAAGGGTTTAGCTTCTCTGTGAGCCTCCCGTTTTCTGCCTGTAACATAAACTAACATGTTTCCAGTTTTCTTCTGTAAAAGTTGTTTTACACCTCCAGTTCCTTTCTAATGTCTCAGAACTCTGCGAACTTCATTATCTTTCCCAAGGCACTGGGAATTGGGATTTCCCCATGCTTACTGCAAATGCCAATTACCAGTGCCAAAAAAAAAAAAATCTCCAGCCCACTGTGTTCCACTGAAAGCACCACTCTTAGGAGTCATTTGTTTTGAATTAAGAAATGCTGCACTAAGGGCAATTAAATTAGAATGGAACTTAATATATAGAAATAGTGGTAGGAGAGAAGAATGGGAGCCTTAATTTTACTTCACAGAGGTATGTGGCAGAGAGTGTATATTTTTCCCCTTGCTTAATGCATCCCTGCCCAGTTTTCAGCGTGAGATCCAGAATTTTGGTGACTTTCAGTGGCTTTTAGAAAATCTGGATAATGACTGTTACAAATGCTTGTGAGTGTGATTTTTGGTTGTGTTTTTGTTTGTTTGCTTTTTTTTTTCTCACCAAGGAAGGAGAGTCTTGCAGAGGAGGCATTTGTGTACTTCTCTTGAGAGCTTGTGTTGGCTCCTGGCTCTTCCACAGACTTCTTGTAACTTTGGTTTCTTCTTCCCTCTGAGGTGAGAAAAAGAGACCCACGGCTGGTTCTGGAGAGTAAATCCCCTGAAACAGTGGCTGGAGGGCACTGTCCTAATCAGACCTTATTGTCCAGAGGAGGGAAACTTGTCCTTCCCTGAGGGTGACGTTGTGCAGACTTGGACTCTCCTGAGCACAGCTTGGCTCACAATAATTATATAT
>VYZQ01009412.1:74698-99372 GCA_013400655.1 Mystacornis crossleyi
ATATATTAAGGATAGATAAGGAGCTGGTGGAGCTGCTTGCCAAGAACCCGAGGAGGAGGTGAGGCCGTGCAGGGCTGGCCAGGCTCACCAGGGAAGGGGCTGACAGGAGGCCCAAGGCTCGGGACCCTGGGACCACAGTGTCTGGTGCCCATCTCTGGGACCCCCAACACCAGCAGGACATCACCTCTCTTTATGTGGCTGCCTCCCAGTTGCTGTAGTTGTCCTAATGACCCTCGTCTACCCCCACTCATGGCTGCATCTGCCTGTCACTTGAACCTGGGTGGTTGCAGAGGTGAACAGCACTCAGGTGAGGGGGTACCAGTGCTGTGTTTCCTACCTCTGCTGCAGACACCCTCCCCAGCCCAGCCGAGGGGTGTTCAACCCAGTCCCTCTTGAGATTACAACCATATTTCTCTTTTTCACAACCTCGTCATGCTGATCACTCTCCAGCCAGCGGGTACTCCTCAGTCATTTCCAGGAGATGAGGTGCACAGGTATCAGAAAGCTGCATTTTTATTGGGTTCCCGAATTCATTACTTTGCATTTTACACCAGTGAATTTTATCTCTCCCTCCTTACCTCAGTCCTCAGGATCAGGACCTTCTGTTTTTATCTCTCTCTACTTACATACCGGCATTGCCTCTAGATTTTGCCTTTAGCAGATTTTGTCAGGCATTTTCTGTGCCCAAGTAATTAACAAAAACACTGGTGTCAAAACTGTCTCTTAAGGAACGATGGTAGTAATTTCCCCCCCTCCTGATCCCTACTTTTGCAGTAGTACGTTTCCATCTGCCCTTCACACTGCTGCACATTTGCAGCTCATTTGGTTTCCACCCTTCCCATCTGAGCTAATCTCTCAGATGTTGTTTAACCAAGTGCTTTCTTCCAGCCACTGTGGATGAGCTCTACTGCACTCTCCGCCTCTAGAAAGCAAATTATGTTCCTGAGCTAACTTTGATAAGTCCATACTGCTCATTATACCATTTATCTCCATTATACTTTTCCTAAAATCTGATCTTAAATCTTATGTGTCTTTGAGGTCAGACTTGAGACTGATTTTACTCTTTCCCTTTCTTCTCTTCCTTTTAAACTTGCTGTTTTCAGCCACGTGATGTCATTTTTGGCTAGATAGGTGAGCTTAAAATGCTTGTTGCTGCCCAGAGCTGTCACAGGGGATTCAGGAGGGGGAGCAGATCCTTCAGTCTGGTGGATGTGAAACTCCTGGAGTTTAGGGTCAGTCTGACTCCTTCTGTTGTTTCCATGCTCCTCCTCTTGTTTTCCTTTTTTTTCTGGTCCATGATGGCATCAGCACTGCCTTACGAGAATGGGGCTGAGGACAAACATGTGCAGTTTTGTTTCTGTGCCTTGTTGCCTGTTTCTCTGTGTTTATGTCCAAGCATGTGCCAAAAGTATGATTTTCTGCTGGCTTTAATGCTCCTAAACAGGACTGGCAATTCTCGCTTTAATCACTACATCTCTTCTCTGTAAAGATACATCTTTCTTCTCCAGCACCTACTTTATATCAACCCTTGTGGTCTCCCTGCTTGTTTCTGTTTCTGCTCTTGGGGTATTCTAGAGAACGTTCCTGCAGATATTTCTCCTGGATGGTGGGACAGATGCCAATTATCTTGCCATACAGGGCAAGGACATCTGAAGCCTCTACCTTATTAAAGTTGTCTCAGATGCTCCTTTCCCTTCTCTGAACAACCCATCCCAACTTTTTAGAGATGTGCTCTGGAAATGATGAAATTCAGTTGCAATCTTCTTCAGACTTATCCCTCTGAGTAAGCCCTGCTCAGCAGTAACAAAAACATCTCAATATCATCAACCGTGTGCCCAGCACAAACCCAAAACCCAGCCCTACACCAGCCACTGGGAAGAAAAGTAACTCTACCTCAGCCAAAACCAGTACAAACCAGTGCAGTGCTCTCTTCTACTTCCCCCTTTCTAGGATGAGAATACCAGGTAACAGTATGAGGAAATCTCACTTCTAAAGGACAAAGTCTTTCTTACAATGGCATCTTTTCTAACAAACACTTTCTAAGGATAATTGAAACTAGGTCAGCCCAGGTTTTCTAATAGACTTCTCATGATTTTTATTCTTTCACCTTAGGAGAGCATAAAATCCAACTATAAAAAGTTCAGTTCTCTGAGTCTGACTTTGAAAATCTAGGCTGGAAAACCCCCCATTACATCCACAATAAATTTAGGAGTTCTCTTGTACCACTGTGACCCATTTGAGGAAAGCAAGAGGAAAACGTGTGACTATGCTTTACTTTTTTGTTTAGCTTCCCTTTGTCTATTAATAATAACTTCTATCAATATGTTGAATTCTCTAATGGTGCCCCAAATATGTGGAGTCCAGAAGATCATCAATAACATTTTTGTACAGAAAAATAGTATTTCTTCAGATAATATTTTGTGATCAAGTGGGATTCAGGTCAAAAGGTAAGGCACCTATACCCAGGTGTCTACATGTCTGCTTTCCTTTGTCAGCACCATGGCTGAGATCCCATGGTGGGAAGTGGAATCAGCAGATCCTAGAGAGCTCTCCAGCTCATACTGTGCTGGACACCCAGCTAGGATTCAAGCTCCTCCCAGAACTGTCTAAAGGTTTTGGGGTGCCCTAACACACCCTGCCTGGCCTCCAGAGAGCAGTGGGATCCTTTCAGATCCTGTTCCACATCTGCCTGCACCACCCAGACCTCACAGGAGCCTGAAATGGCAGTAGATACATCTAGACAACTGAATTCCCTCTGCGTTTGCTCAGCTGAATATCCCCCAAAATCTCCCAGAGGTGAAGCCCTTTGGTTTGCATTAGTGGTGGATCGGCAGATGTTTGCAGCTGGAGCTAGCGAGGCGGTTTCTGTGGCACATGGCGGCTTTGATGCGCTTTGGCTGAAGTGCAGCTGAGCAAACCAGCAGCAGAGCTGTGCCCTGGCATCCCGGGGCTCGCAGGGTGCCCAGCTCTCAGTTACAGGCAATCTTGGCAGCAGAACAAAGGGGCATCAAATGACCACAAGTACATTTTAACCTGCAAATTAATTGGAAGTTTCTAATTATCAGGATTGTAATGCTCCCACAGCATTCCCAGCAGAACAGTACCAAATGCTTTCGAGATAGATTAGTTTACTAAACTGATCTGAAGACAAGGTTGCCAGGACTCTGAGTGAAAAAGCTGCCTGATGTAGGAAGGCTCTTTATCGTCTCTGCGAAGTGGGACACACAGGACTTCTAAGCTCTGTATTTTACAGGCCAGTCTGGGAAGTCCATAGGTCAAAATTGTTTCTTTGCTTCATAATGGTGAAAATGATCTGGCATTCCTTGGGAGGTTTTTTTTGGTGGTGGTGTTGCTGGTTTGTTTGGTTTAACTTAATTTTGTTCAGTATTTTCTATCTAGATAGAAAACTTGAAAATTCATCTGCTTTATGAATCAAAAAAAATCAGAAGTGACAACATTTTTATACAGGAGAAAATCAAATATTTAACTTGCTCAGGCTGAAACCATGAATAACTGACCAATTGCTTCACTTGTTCTTATACATTTACTTGATACTTCTCTGCTCTAGTGAGTAAAACATACAGATAAATACTGAAATAAGTTTAATGCATGAATTAAATGAGTTATTTTTGTGGCTCATAGAACTTGTGAGTCTTCTGTGGTGTCACAGAGATCCTTGGGAAGGATTTTCTTGAAGTGAATGCAGTGGGAAGAATCTCTTGATGGACGTCATTGGCAGGGGGTTGTACAGGCTTTCATCGATTTCAGTTTGTGGGAGTGCATCTCATTCAGATGAGAATAGAATTGAAGCTGAAAAAAAAGGAAATAATGGTGTTGAAGAAATTGTGAAAAAAATGAATTCTACTGTCAGTGGGAAGATTTAAGTAGCAAATGCTTCAGTTATATTCACAAATACTTTTCTTAAATGGAATTAACTTCAAATTTTGATATTATTTCCACATCTTGCCTGTTATAGAGCTTTTTGAGCCCATTCCTGTATGATTGCTATGGAATTATCACAGCCCACATGATTTTCCTCCTTTCAAGGTTCTTAAGAGGTAGTCAACAATAATTTCCCTGACCCTTTTCAGTAACTATTGAACCTATTTCAATAATATTTAGTAGCAAAAGGTGCTATTTAATGAAGTCATTGCCTTCAGAAAGACTCCAGATAAGCAATAGTCCTCTGCAGAAATAGGTTAAATTTTTTTTTTCATATGAAGGTATGGAAAAAAAAAAATTGTTCAAACCAAAATTCGTCTAAAAATGATCAACATCTCAGAAAAAGTAGAGGCCCAATAGCTTTAACTGTTTCTGCTTTTGGGGTTTTTTTTTCAGAAACCACACACTATTTCTGTAGTCCTTATGGCTCAGTCTTGCTCTCCTGAGATCCGAGACTGTTTTGGAAGCAGTAGTAGGTGCATGTTTAGAGGTGACTTATGCTGGGCATCCTCCAAGGACCTGGAAGCCTCAGCTCTCTCCACATGGTGGTCAGTTAAAACTCTGCTTGTTTAAAAATGAAAGAAGGCTGAAAAGAGTTTGGTGAACAGCTTGCAAAACAAATCAAAATAACAATACATGATAACATTTAAAAAAATACTTCAGGATAGGAAGGTTGCCCAGAAGTAGTAAAGCCCATAGAAGACTGAGATATAGAAGAACTTAGGTGAGGCCATAGGAGAAAAACTGGAATAATTTTTTTTTTGGTCAATGTTCACCTTAATGTGTCCTGGGGAGCACCTTTACTTGGGACTCAAAAGAAGCTTCATGCCAAAATGAAGTGCTGGTAGAAAAGCTTATGGAAGAAGTCTGGAAAACGAAGAGTTACACTCAGGACTGGGTTTCTATTTATCATTGTGAAAGCAAGGAAGAATCATCTGAACTATTACCGGTGGTGTATTTTCCTCCTTAAATATGGCCCACTATCAGAAAACCAGGAGGTGCTGAGTTTAGTACCAACTTTTATAAAAATGGCTGGGGAGGGCAATGCAACAGTAAGTTAAAACCTTGGTGAAATTTAATAGGATTTCCCAGTTTCTGGCAGCCTATGTCTGACGTGCCCCGAAAGGCAGGAACTTCACCTCTGTATCTTTTCAGAGCCACGTGCAGATCTCAGTCCGGATGCCAGGCAAAACCAGCAAAACCCCTCAGTTTGTCTGCAATATCAGGGCCTTGGTGAAGCTCCATCTACTCAGCTCTTGGCCATCTGCTGCCCTCTTCCACCTGCTGCAGCAGCAGTGAACCTGGCACCCATCTCCTAGCCTGTTTCCATCCTTCACCTCACACACAGCTTTGGATGTCAGGGAAACGCCTGGTCTGGGAGAAGGTCACTCATCTTTGGGAGCTACAACTCATGAAATTATTTCTATAAAATGTTATTTTATTTAGTAAGTACAGGTAAGTGACAGGATGTGTGACCATCAAAAATGTTTCCAAATAAATATTTTGGGGGGAAGAAAAACCAAGTAGCATGCGGAGATCATTTAGAAAAATGCTGATTAGCTTCAGAGTATTAGCGAAGCAGAAAATTGGCTTGGAACATGATTGTTAGCAGCTATCTTGAGAGCTTTATACACTTATATCACTATTTTCTTTACAAATGAGCTGAGGGATTAGATTGCACTAAGCAGAATAAAGACACCACAGATTCCATTTAAGAAAGAGCAGAGGACGTTTCCAGTGTTTTTAAAATGGACTTTCTTGTTAATTTGGCTGGAACCGCACACACCTGGCTGTTCCCCACAGCTCTTTCCTCCCTAAGAAAACTTTATATCCATTCTATCAGGGGGAATTCTGCATTTCAGCAGTGGGATCTGCAGAAAGGACCCCATTCCTGCCATGTTTGGTTTGACAGGTCCATCTGCACCTTTTTTACACCCTGGATCCAGACACTGTTTACAATTTGCTGCCATCCTCTCCACACAGCTCCAAGTGCAGCGTCTGTCACGTAGCAGCTCCGTTCCCTGTGCATGGAAACGTGCAGCTGCCTCAGAGAGGGATGCGTGGGAATCCTGTTATATCTTTAGCCTTAGAGATGGTAAATTGCAATCACAGCCACATCCCAGCCAAGGAACTTCACCACACACGTTTGGAATGCAGCCGGGCTGCAGCGTGCGACAATCACTCATCTTCTTTTAATTACTGTCTCAAATCCTTGAGAACCTTTTAATAATTCTTTGTTTACAGTTAATGTAGTAATGCACAAATAGGTAGCTTTGCATGGCACTGAATGGTATTACTTCTGTATGAACCCTATCCCCATGCCCAGACCTCTCCCCAGAGCAGGCCCCTGCTCCTTCCCTAGCTACGTAATGAAACCCGGCCCTGGTCTTCTCCCCCACACCCTTCGGAGATAAAAAACATCCAATAAACACCTACAAGAATCCTGCCCAGGAGAGAGTCTCCGCAGCCTCTTTGTCTTTGTTCGCACCTAACTCCCCGTTCCCCCGGGGCTCAGCTACCCGGATCCAGACCCCCCCGGGGAACGGGGACGTTAGAAGTTAAAGACTGGAACACTTGGGCACATAGTCCTCTTTCCAGTAAACAGGCTACTAATTAAGTTTGCTTTGCACCCAAAGGCACAGGTTTGCAGAGTCCTTCCAGCCTGATTGAGCATCCCCATCCCTGGAGGTGTTCAAGGCCAGCAGTGGCAGGTAGAGCACAGGTCCTGCAGGAGTCCTGTGCCCTTCCAGAGGGGAGGCCAGGCAGGGCACTGAGGGGGTTGCAAACAGTGCCTGTGAGAGGCAAAAGAGGTGCCAGTGTCCTGGGATTTATGTACGAAATGTTTTCTGATGTGACTCGTGTCACCATATTATCAGCCCCCCAGCAGCTGCGTGGAGCAGCTTTCCCCAGCTCCTATTCAGAACTTACCTGCCTCAGGGTATCTTGGCTGGCCATAAATACAAAACTTTGTACATCTCAAATGGGTCGCTCTATGAATCTTCTCCTGCTCAGAATCTCCTGCACTTCTCTATTCCTCATCTGCAGGACGCATAAATTAAATTCATTCTTTGACTTACTTTTTTCCCCATTGATCTAGAAGCTTGAGAAGCCAAAAGATGATTGAATATTTGCATGCATGAATAAAAGGCTGGTCAGAGCAGTGTGTAGAATAGGCAAGTACATTCTGAGAGTAGCAGGAGGAGAGTTGCTGCCTTTTCACAGCGGGCTGAACTGTGAGCTCCCGTTCTCTGTGTGCCTTGGTTTACAGGATCCAAACAAAATTATCATCAGCAAGCAGAGCAGCTCTCATTTTTGTAGCCTCTGGGTCAAACAAAACCACAGTGCTGAGCTGTTTGGGTCCAGCCAGTCATTCTGTACCATGTTTGTGTCTATATTACAGAACTGGCTGAGCTGTGCCACAGAATCACAGAATCAGAGAGTCACACAATTTTTGACGTTGGAAGCGACCTTTGGAGATAATCCACCCCATCACCCCTGCCAAGGCAGGGTCACCTAGAGCAGGTGACACAGAGACATGTCAGGTGGGTTTGGAATGTCAGTGTTTCCCAGTGTGGATGAACTTCCCTGAGAAAGTTGGGGGCATATGAGAAGGAGCAAGGAGACAGGTGGTTTGGAATCTGTTGTGCCACGTGCATTTGCTGGAGTTTATTCACATTATGGCACCCAGGGCAGCAGTTTCCAGGTGGAAGCGATATAAAAATCAGCGTATTTGGGAGCCCTTCAGACTGCTGATCATAGCAAAGAGGAGGGAGAGGACCCATATGGTTTCTGCAGGAGGGATTAGGGGAGATAAGTGCTAATGCTGCATTATGTTATGTGAGATAAAAACATCTATTCATGGCCTAAGAATCCTAAAAATGTAAGGGAAGCTAAGTCAGATTAAACCACCCAGCCCAGAAATTTACCTCCAACCGAGGCCAGCAGTGATCACCTCAGGAACTGCAGTAAGGCTTCCCCAGGATGCTGTCCTAAACTCCAGTTACTTGTGCCTCATGGAACTGCTGGACCAGAGATAATGACCTTCATGAATATTGCTCATTATTTTTGAGATGACCCTCATAGATCCTCTCAATCATTTCTCTCCCTGACTGAAGGGTCCTTGTCTAGTAAGAAAATTTTTCTACAGGAACCTTACTGCATATTTTATCATCCCATCACTCTTTTCTTTAGTTCTTCAATTTCTACAGTATTAAATTTATGTGATACTAATTTTCACATCCTCTGATCCAGAGGATCAGATCTGTCTTTGATGTGCTAGCACAGCCTGTTTGTATTCTTTGCTCCTTTTCTAACGATTTCTTATCAGTGTACCCTTTGCACCCAGCTGATTTTTTCACGTAACCTTATATTAGAAACCCAAGATTTTGCTCCTGGTTGTTAATAGCTCACAGCCCATCATTATACAAGCAAAATTAGGATTATTTTCCATCTACATCACTTTACATTAGTCTCCAGAGGCTTTCATGTGCCATTTCATCACTCGGACACTTAGTGACACAGAGTGCTTTTGCAATTTTTCAGTTAACTCATATCCACTAGCCTGAATTTGTCATCCTAGTTATTGACCTGGATTGACTTCCCAAGGTTCAGTTCATAAATACTCAAAGCAGTTTAGTCTGGGTCTGGCAGGTCCGATAAAGCAGAACACAGATGGGTCTATTCACCACTTACACAGTTCCAAAGGCAAAATTAAAAGCCTCAAACTCTAAGATTTGTACCTCAGCTCCGACACTCTAGTTTTGTGCTTCAACTTCAGTGTCCCCTGATGTGAACAAGATTTCTGTAATCAACATGTGGCTTTTAGACAATAATATAAACCAACAAGAGGCTTGAACCAAAAGGCATGCCATGCAAGAAGTTTTTTCTGACCCAAAACTGTTCCAACAAACCTTGTGTGCCATTCCCCTGCAGCAATTTCCCTCCTCTTCCACTTTCCTATACATACATCACAACAAACATGTTTATTTTTGACACAGAACATATTCTCCCACTATTCCCTCAGCTGTGTTTGTTTTCTACCTAAAAACTGGTACTTGTTCTTTTAAAGAAAAGATGCTTTCAGTAGAATATTTTCCCTGCAAATCTGTCGTAATCTATTGTTGCCTGCAAAATAAACTACTTTAGCAGTATTCCCCTGACCCCTAAGACTGAATCCTCCAGCCTGCTTGTGGCTGCCCCAATTCAATATCTCCAGTTACTACAAATGCATCTCTTGCTTATTGCTGTGCTGAGATCAAGCACAGCCCAGTGGCTGGGAAAAGCTTTGTTTTCTCTTCTGTCAGGCTTATATCATGCTCAGTATTTGCCCATCACACCACTTTCCTAGGAAATGTAATATGAATCTTCCTCTCCTGTGCATCCTCAGCCAGAGCACCAGGGGTATCTGAGTCATGGCAGATTTGTGATGGATTTTTTTTGTTTCTCTTATGTTCTTTTGGGGTGTGTACTACTGCTGCTGATAAATGCACACTCTCCTCTCTAGATATGAGCAGCTTGACATTTGAACAATGAATTATGTTCCCTTGGTCATTTCCTAACCATTTTCTCTGATGAAACTGTCAGGCCTTGGCCTCTGCTCCCTCTAAGCAAACAGCAGCCTCATGCAATTTGCACAAGGTATTGTTTTCCTTCCTTTGAAATGCCTTTCCTTGCTCATCACCATACAACCCTTTTCTCATTAGACTAGATAATTTCTATTGTGATTTCCCATCCCCTGTCCTTCCCTGCATAATGACAATTTCATTACAAGGCCCTATTTCACCCTGCAACTCTGAGATTGCTGGAACAAGTCCTTCTGCTCAACGTGTGCTGTACCTCATTTTCACCTGAAGCTTGGCACGTCCTGGTGTGGTGATTACTCCATGTGTGGATGCAGTGTGTGTGCAGTGCTGGGAAACAAATGACTGTCAGTAGCAAAAGCCCTGTGGGAGATGCACATCGCTTAAGCAATGTTATAAATAACTCTCAACAAAGTAGTGACTGAGTCTATTGGAAATGATCTGGATCCTCAAAGCCCTTCTGCTGTAGGGAAGTGATCCCTCCCTGGACAGCCCAGAAACAGAGTTACTCGAGGTGTGTGATACCCATGTGTGTGATATCAAGGGGTGGATCACAGGGCTTGGAAGCTCTTCAAGAGAGCACAGAATTTATCCCACTGCCCTGAAAATGGATCAACTGTACATAAAATCCTGGCAGCTGTCCTTAAAGCCATCCAAAGGGGAAGGCTCCTCTGCCTTCAGGCGCACGTTGCCCTTCAGTGTTGCCCTTGCCACTTGCTTGTTCTTCCAGAGACACACAGAGCCCATTGTCGTCCTCTCTTGGCCTTTCAGGTTGTACTTAGAAACTTTTTTCTGGTTTTGCAAAGGTTTTTGGTTCTGTACAGTTATCCAGCTAGTGCTTGTCAGTGCCTCTCTATAAAGTGATGGGCACAAGCCATAATCAAGGTCTTTGGGGTCACTTCACAGCAAAGAAGTACTGAAGGCAGCACTTACTGTTCCAGGTTGACATTTTCTTTTTCCGGGAGATCCCACTCTCCAAGGACTCATATTAAAGAAAAACCTTTCTGTCTTCTCCTTTCTTGCCACCTGGCCTTTTCAAAGTGGCCTCTGAAAGGCATGGGGCAAATTCTGTCATCCTTCAAGTGATGACTGTGAACAGGCTGATGAAGTGCAATCAAAGATGATGAGAGCTTCAGTAGCTGACAATGCATCATTTCTTCAGGGAATGGCAGATTGGTTTGTCTGCACACCTTGAGCTGCATCCTTGGAAGGTGCTAAAATCTGGGAAATCCCTCAGGAAAAAAACCCTGAAATTCTCTATTATCTTCTCTTCAAAATGCCCAACATCCATCAGACAAGGCGAGTTGTGCTGGTGTCTCCATGGGGACAACAGGCACTCTGCTGCAAAGGTGAAAGGTGCCACGAGCTGCAGGGTGAAGGCAGAGCTGTGCTGTCTGAGGCCACTGACTGCTTCTGAGTGGTTTTCTCTTCCCATCTCTCTTATTTATTTCGTTTAATATTGACAAGCAATGCTAGAGCATGAGGAGAGATAATAGAATTCCCCCACTGAGAGAGAGGATTCCCTGTGGTCCTCCCTAAAATTGTTTTCTTTTTCTAAGTGGCTGTGAGAAACGTGTGGAGGTGTTTTACCTCCTAATACTTAATTTCGACTAGGAGTTATGGACACATATAAATAGTAGCATTTTCATTTTGCGATGTGCTGCTCTAATAAAAGCACTTTTCCTACGGACAGGTCAGCAAATTTTAGCCTTTGTGATGCCACAAAGTTTGCAAGGTGTTCGCACATGCCAGGCAGAAAGCAATGGCCTCACAGGTTTGTAAAATTGTCCAGTTTGGGCTGGTCTGGAGTGGGTTCAGAACTCCAGCAGATACTTTTCCTCACCATCAGCTCTCTGGCAATGGTGATGGTGAGGGGAGGTGCCCAGTGTGCACAGAGATGCTCAGAAGGACCCAGTGCTGGGTCCTTGACAGGTGGACAATGGCCTGGAAAGGGGGTCCCACCTCAGGCTACCATTTTGGTAGGCTCAGAGTTTCTGTGTCCCTCCCACTGCTGTCAGCTGCCTTCAGCACATTGAACCAGACATGAGAATGAGTCTGATGATTGATGTTCTGCACAGCAACTCTCCTTGTCCAATTAATATCCAATAATTTACAGGGAGTGCACCTTACAGGCCACCAGATCAATGAAAATTTGACTCTGCAGAGGAATGAGAGAATCCACAAAACACAGCTGTATCTGCTGCCCCCCAGCTCCTCAGAGCATCCCTGCACAGGGCAGTTTCTCCCCCAGCTCTGGCTGTATAGGGCACGGGCACAGCCCAGCTGTGCTGCAGCCACAGCTGGATCCTGCTGGACATTCCATCTGGTATTGAAATGCCCACCAGTCACGCTCCAAGGACAAGACGCATTTCATTACCTGCCATAACTGCACCTCCCTTGGCAAGGATGCAGGCAGATTTTGAATAAACACCCCTCCAAGTGGGTGTAAATGTCTTTTATTAACATGCCAGATGATTTTCAGACAAAAAAATATGCACAAGTTCCTTTTCATGCAGAAGATTTCAAATGAATCTGAAATAAAATTTAATTCAAGAAGTGTCTTCCCTTGGCCTGTCTGCGGATTGAGTAAAAATCTTCCAAATCTGAGGTGAGCCTGTAAATGTCCATTCCATTTCTTACAGGAAAGCAGCTTTTCTCCAGACTGGAGGACGACTGACTGACAGATCATACTGGCAATGTTTTCAACAGAAGTGGCTTTAAACTGAGTTTAAAACTGCTTTTGGAAACCCACCTCAAATTACAATGCAGGCAGGGTTTTGGTAGATATATAACTGTACATGTGTTTTGTACATCCCTGGAAAGAAGCCCCTCCAGACCCCATCACAAGAAGACGAGCAGGAGATCTCCTCTCCAGCCCCTCACTCCCACCTCTGTGCTCTTCCTTCTCCTGCTGCTCCACTTCAGCACCTCAGGGCATTATTTTTAACTAACACTTCTAATGCTCCAATTTCGCAGGTTCCTGGTGTATAATTAGAAGTCCTGACATCCTTGTCTTCTTCCTCCCTGGTGCCATGGGCCTGCTGAGAGGAGGAGAGAGGTTTTGCTCCCTGTCTCATGGCAGAACCAGCGGCAGGCCCTTCGCCAGGACAATGCATCTGTCAGCATCCGTCAGCCTCCCCGTAATTAGCTCCAGAGTTAACTGCTTCCCATCTCCCAGAGAGGCCAACACCTCTGTGTTTACTTCTCACTGGAAAAAAATTCCTCCCACAGCCACCCGAAAGTGCCTGCCAGTCCAGAAAAGTGCAAATTCACAGCGACGTGCACATCTCCACTTGGTATCCCCCAACCTGCCACCCCGATTCCTCCTAAACAGAGCTGTCCTTGGCAGGAGATGTGCAAAACTGTGGCGCTGCAGAGCCAAAGGGCCACTCAGTTAGAGGAGTTTTCAAACAAAGACATGACTCAAGGGCTGTATTTTTAAAATTCATGTCCTTTCATTTTTCTCCCCACAGAACGGACTATCGCAGTTGAGTGTTGCTGGGAATGGAATGGGAAATAATCAGGGAGCAGGAGGAAGTTTGGCACAACAAACTGAGGCAAGTTTTCCAGCAGAGCCAAACTCCAGGGGCTGCACAGCTCCTGTCTGGGTCCCCCATTTTCACTTCTCTTTCCTGTCCTTCTTTCTGGGAATGGACTTAGCCCTGTGGTGGAGCAGCCATGGTGGATGCTATGCTGTAACTCAGACTTGTGTTTATTTTACCTCTGCCACCCATTGCCAGAGATTATAAACATTGATTACAGCTTTCAGATGTCCAAAGGACATGCAGAAAAAAAGGCTTTTATTTATTAATTTTTTTTTAGCATCTATATGACTAATTATTTATCGCAATGACTACAGCCCAACTGAGCTCCCACCAAAAGATTAATGAAAAGTTCTATTGTTTTGAAGTGACCTGGATTGGACTGTACATTTTTATATTGTGGGTCTTAACACTGTCTATTCACATGTTAATTTCTTTGTGGGGTTTGTGTGTGTGCTTTTTTTGTTGGTTTTGTTGTTTTGTTTTGGTTTGGTTTTTTTTAATAGTTGCTTTTGTTACTGTGTCTGGGGTCTTTTTACCCAAGATGACATTTCTTTCCCCCATTCCTGTTTGTGTGTATAAACCATTTGGTGGAATGGTGTCTGGGATGGATGATGGTGCTGTTTGGAGGGACCAGAGTGACTAAAACCAGGAAATATAAGGAAGAAATGGAAGGGTAGGTTTGGGATTTAAGGTTTAGGGATCTTCCCTGTGTTCCCTGTATAGAAGCAGGTTGGCGTTTGAGGATGATTGAGGAAGTTTATTTCTATTTTGCCCTTGGAATCCTAAAGACTAAAGAACTGAATGGCTCAGATGTAACAAAGATTGGCTTTCTTCAACACACTTTTCCTGAGCCTGGAGTGTTAGCAACTCTTTGTGGCTATAAATCTGAGCTGTGTTGATTTCAGCCACACTGAGGATTTGCATGGCGAACACCTTTCCTAGTGCATCTACAGCTCCCCTGAAAACACTCCTTTACTTCATTTGAATTAAAGAAAGCTTATTACATATTTTTTATAATGGTTAAGTTTTAGATTGGCTTTGCACCGTGCTTTGGAACACCCATTTTCTGTGTTTATATATACCAGGTTAGTGGGTGAGACGATGGAGGTGTCAGACCACATTCGCATGTTCGTGCCTGAGAGGGAGGAAAATATGGTTATGCTGTTGCTGCATAACTCAGTATGGGGGTAATTTATGGATACATTGATAGTTTATTTCCCAAGACCATCAGGGATGACAGAGTGTAAGTTACTTCTCTACCCGAGAAGCAAAATCTAAATAGCCATGAGCTGTTTAGCAGTGATTCATTATCAGTTGATCCACTTTTCAAAGGCTGGCTTATATTTCTACACCTGCCATCCTACTCCTTTCCTGTGTCTTGCAAAAATATGCACAGTTAAGTAATCTTTTTGGGAGCTCCGACCAATAAAAAGATCTTTGCAGAACTTTGCTGGTACTATGAGCACAGCAGCAGCCTGGTTTTATAACTTGAGATAATTTCTCTTTTATTTCTGTTTATTCCTGGTAAACAACAGCCAAACTTTCAAGGGCTTTTAGAGGTAATTACTATTATTAGTAGAAAACACATCTGTCCCACGGAATGACTGACTGATGCTCAGGTAGATTTCCGGGAATGTTCACTCTGTGTGTTGAGAGGAAAGCTACGTATCAGTAGCACATCCCAGCTCCTAAAAAGGACTAAATGAGTTTATGGCGAGATGATAGAAATTATCTGGATTCCAACAAGCTTTTGTCAGGATGGGTTTCCAACTCCTTCAGCTCTACACTCAGCCTGAGGGTTTTTTTTCCCACAAAGCATAAGATTCTATTTAAGCTTTCATCTGCTCTCACCAGTCAAAATTCAGTACCACCCATAGAAACTCCATCTTGGGAGAGTCTAAGTAGATTTTTAAGAGAATCTGGGTAATTCTGGAGACTAGCTTCCATCCTATCTTCTGTGCTTTTATCCTGGCAGTGCAGATGGTCTTCATGTATAAGTAAACAGAGTCAATATTCCAATATTCCTTCCACAGCTATCCAGCAAACTCACATGTTTTGAATTTCAGAATGAGTCTTTTGTGGCTGGCAAGTCTGGGTTCATAACAAAGATGCCAAAAATTCTGTGTTATCTTGACGTTTTTCCTTCCACTTCTGTGATCCCATTGATTTCAGGATTACTAAGCCAAGGGAGGAAAAAAATCCATCAAGCTAATTCTTAAAAATTGCACTGAATATTCTTAGGCAGAAGCCAGCTCAACAAAGCTGTGCCTGAGGTTCTATCAATATTGAAACCTTGTTTTAAAAGTGGATACTTCTTCTGTTAAAATAACAAGATATAACAATAAATATACAAAGGAAGTTAAAACCACTGGTGAGCTGAAGATTTTGCTATGTGCCATTCGGAACATGGCGCTGAGAGGATCCTGACCTTTATTTCTGGGCAATTTGGATGCTCCAAGATATAAAACCTCTAAGAGATGGTACACAAATGATGGCATATTTACTCAACATGTATCCGATATTGTAAAAATCATGGTCCTTTTCACATAGAAGGGCCAAAGAAATGGTAATTAAGTGGACATTTAATTTCCTTTTTCAGTCTTTTTACAATGGAGCAAAGGAACATGAGGGACCAACAGTCAAGAGACATCCTGAATTTGGGGATGGGTTTACTTTTTCCATTTCCACCTGGTTTGTTCCCTTCCCATCTTAATTCTAGGTGGAAAAAAATCCCTAGAAAAATGCTGCAGAATCAAAGACTTGAACACTCGTGCATGGTTATAAAGCAGGTTGTGTTGTTACCTTTTGCATGGCTATTTCAGGCAGTGACGACTCACAGGAATGCTCACGAGCCAGGACTATTTAAGAATAAACAGGACAATATTTGTAAATAGCTGGTTTAAGTTAATATGTGCAACAATTTCCATGAGAAAACCAAATTTCTCCTCGGCCATGACGAGACCGGCTCACTGCTCCTTAAGGATTCAGGGAAGGAGGATGGTTTCCCACCTGCAAATGAGTCAGGGCAGGAGGGGAAGTGGATGGGGACTGGCTTTAGTCTCCAGCTCTCCAGGCAGTGACCCATAAATCTGGTCTGTGCAGACACAGGAGGAGAGTTTTATGAGTGCTTTGCAGGCTGTCCTCCCCATGACAACATATTTGGGTTCAGAAGCCCAGGATGGATTTCCACAGTGCAATCAAGACCCTGAAAAACCTTGCTCCAAAGTACAGAGTTGTCCCAGGTTTTCCTCACCCTACAGACAATGGGGAACCTGGTGCTGTTACCCTCATCCCTCTCCTCTGCTCCTTGTGGCATCATATCAACCTTGGCTTGGGTGAAACCCCCATTCCTCTTCCATCGGGGCTGAGACTGTCAGGAACCAGCCAGAAATGCTCCCTGCTGACAGTGCTGCAGCTATTGAGCATGGGAAACGAGCTGTCATCACTGCTGACTGAGTTACAATTATGGGTAGGAAGTAGCTAAGAAATAATGCCAAATCACTGTGAAGCTGTTTGTGCCACACTCCACTCTGCAAACGAAACAGGAGAGAAATTCTTCAAATAAATGATTGATTTAATGAATTATTCAGCCGGCTTTAATTTACCCAGTCAATCAGAAGTCCTCCAGCACCACGGGACATAAATGGACTAATGTTTTTCTAGGCATCAGTACAGAAGGTAATTCTTGGTCAGCAGCTCAAGTGCTCAGTGTTTTGGGCTGACAGATGTGTTCCTGGATGTAGCCGAATCAATGTCTTACTAAAGCACATTGCAGCTATCCAACACTGAGATTAAACTAATTTTCCTCTTCGTTAATCTTTTATCTCCCCTGGAATGTCCCTGTAACACATCAGCCCATGTGGGCAGCCATACAAAGTCTCTTCTGCAACATTAGCTTGAGCTTTGAGGATGTGCAGGCAGTGGCATTGTTTTGCACTATCCACCTGAGAAGGAAGGTGAGAGACAGGTTCCATCACTTCCTCTGCTGTAAGGGGCCAAACCATTCCTCAAGCTTAGCTTCTGTGTTCAGGCTTTCCCTGAGATCTTGTTTTATAGGAACTCCTGTATTCTCCCCACCGCAGTTCCTGTGTACCATAGAAACACTGACAGTGATATTTACATTCCACCATGAGCTTTTTGGAGACCAAAAAGCTTCACAGCTGCTCTGTTTGGAAGCGGCTTCTCCTTTTCACCAGAGACTGAACAAGCCACCTCATTTGCTCCTGTTTGTGTGGCACTTTCAACGTGATAAATTACCTCGGCCATGCGTAGCGCAGAAATCTCTCTCTCCTGCTGCTGGACACCGAGGCTACGCTGCTCCAAACACCCTCCCTCGCCTGGTTTGTGCAGCATTGCACCTGCAAAGGGCACACAGCAATTCACAGGGCTATGTTTCATGCAGGCATAGGAAAAGCTTCCTTCACCAGGGGAAGAAGTCACATCATGGGGAGCGCGGTTTAGCCAGGGTGACGCATCCACCACCTCCTTTCCCTGGCCCAGTGCTGCCAATGGGGCCACAGAGGCTCAATCACGGGCTGGCACAGCTGCCAGCAGGGACTGGCATGGAGGCACAGCCAGGTTTTATTTTTGTGCTACACCTGGAAAGTTCAGTGCAGTTCCATAGCTCAGGTCAGCTTGTGCACAGCTGCTTAGTTACAGGAGAGTCAGCTCACCACGGGAGCAATCTGGAAATGAGGGATGCCTGCAGTCCCAAGCAGCTGCTGGCTTCTTGGACTTCTCTCCAAAATCGAGAGTCACACCATCATCTTGCTCTTTTCCTGCGGGTTAGTTTGGGTATTTCAGCTACTTAGGACAACTCAGCTCCAGCTGGAGACCGTCACAGATGCTCATAATGGTCCCGGGCTCCACAAGCCTCACTCGTTTTTGAGTGAATCGAGATCATGGAAAGGTTATCATGGGCTTCCTAAGAGCTGCTCTGGGCTTCATTGAGAAACTTAGTAAGTGATGTCAACTGAGGACAGATTCGCAACCTCGAACCGCCAAATGACTCACATTCCCCTGCAGATTGAGGGGCATTTATCAGCTTGGGTTTGGTGGTGACAGTCCTCGGTCTCATTACCTAGGGAATATTTTGCTAGCTCCAAAGTGCACCAGGACAAACGAAAAAGAAAAATATCCAGGAGGAAGGAATGATCAGACATGGTGTCTGAAGCAAAGAGATGGGCTTTTCTGCCTTTACGGCTGTCTACAAACCCAATTACTGATTGATTGGCAGCAAATCAGGGTAAATCCGCTTAGCTGGGATTAGATGGAGAAGGTTAACGAAGTGTCTGAAGGTAGATATTCGATGCTGGTGTTGTCTGGGCAGAGCAGAGTGCAGCTGGCTCCTGGCTGGGGTGCAGATCTGCCTTCCCTCACCTGCAGGAATGACTGTGGTGCTTCCCAGGTGCGGCACTGGAGATATGGAGGACACTGAGGAGGCAGAAATGGGTTCAGGCAGGATCAGTGAGGGGGCAGGAACAGGGCAGTGGAGGTTGAGCCTCTGCAGCTACCAGGTGTGAGTGCTGCAGGCTGAGTTTGTGGGTCTGAGGGACAAAACAGAGCTCTAGGGCTTTGTTTGGAGATCATCTCCTGATCAATGCCACAACCACAAGGAACAGAAGTGCAGCCATGCTGCAAACAAAATTGCTGAGCAACCTGATCTCATTGGAGGTGTCCCTGCTTATTGCAGGGGGGTTGGGCTACAGGAGCTTTAAAGGTCCCTTCCAACCCAACTGTTCTATGATTCAAGGAAACAACCCCTCTGCATCTTGGAAGTGACTTTCCAGTTTCTGTGATGCTACTGTGCAGTAGCTGAACAGCCTTTTCCACTCCTGAAAGGAAATTCTGCATTCCAAACCTGGATCGGAACTTGTCGTTTTGTTTATAATTAAGCTGAAGAAAAATCTTTTCTGTAAACCCCAAAGGATCCTTGTTTGTTTCTAACAGATGTGGTCAGATTCTCCATGTTCTTTCACCACTACAAATCAATAGCTACTCTATTAAAGTCGCTGGATTCACACAATCCAAAATCAATACAAAGCAGAAAGGAAACAAATCTGTGTATTACAGTAACAGGTAATATTTTGCCTCTCCTCATATTGTGATGACTATCCCATATCAAGCATATTTTCCCCCTACTCATTTGCATTGAGCCAGAGCCTCTCATCTCACTTTACTTTTCCATCCTTCCTCTCTCACACCTGCCCCTTCTCACCCCCACTGGCCACTGGCTAAGGCCGAGCCCACCAGCATTGGTGGTTCTGCCTCTGTGGTAACATATTTAAAAAGGGGAAAAAGTTGCTGTGCAACAACAGCTGGTAGAGAGGAGTGAGAAAAAGTGAGAGGAACAGCTCTGCAAACCCCAAGGTCAGTGCAGAAGAACAGGGAGGAGATTTCTCTGCAGCCTGTGGTGAGGCAGCTGTGCCCCTGCAGCCCATGGAGGTCCATGGGGGAGCAGAGATCCACCTACGGCCCCTGGAGACACCCAAACCAGAGCAGGTGGATGCTGGAAGGAGGCTGTGACTCCGTGGAAAGCCCGTGCTGGAGCAGGCTCCTGGCAGGACTTGTGGCCCTGTGCAGAGAGGAGCCCAGGGTGGAGCAGTTTTCCTGGCAGGACTTGTGACCCTGTGGGTGACCCAGGCTAAGCAGGTTGTGCCCGAAGGACTGACCCCATGGGAGGTCACGGAGAGCTGCAGCCCCTGGGAAGGACTCGCAGAGCAGCTCATGAAGGAGTGTCTGCCACGGGGGCGGGAGGGGGGACCCTGTGCGAGAGCAGTGGATGGTGCGAGGAGGAAGGAGCAGTGGAGATGAAGTGATGTGAACAGACCACAGCCCCCGTTCCCGGGCCCCTGTGCTGCTTCAAACTCTCCAGTTAGAAGACTGGAGAGTGAGGTTGAGTACAGGAAGAAAGGAGTGGTGGAAGGAAGGCGCTTTTAGATTTTTTTTACTTCTTGTTATCATATTCTGATTACTTGTCAAAAATTCAATTGATTTCCCCAAGCAGAGTCTGTTTTGCCCATGACAGCAATGGCTGCCTGTAATCTTCATTCTTTTGCTATATTTTTCTCCCTCCCTGTCCATTTGAGGAGATGGCTGATGGAGCAGCTTTGGTGAGCACATGGCATCCAGTCAGGGTCAACCCTTTCCAATGCCTTTTGTCCAATGTATTTTTTTAATCAGAATTTGCAATTTCCCCTTCTGACGAGAAAGAGAAATGACAGGAAACAGTTCCTCCTGTAACATCTTGTGGCCCTGTGCTCTCTTTAACCTTTTCCCTGATGGTGCAGGCTAAAAGACGGGGATGTTGAGGGAAGTTTTTACCAGTGTGAGCTCGTTAGATAAATATTTGTACAAATGTGTGGCTCCAAAGTAGGCTGGAGCTGAGCTTTCAACCATCAGGATCTCCCTTCTTTCCACAGAATCATAGAATTGTTTAGGTTGGAAAAGTCCTTCAAGAAGTTTGGGTCCAACCATTACTCAGCACAGCCAATTCACCTCTAAACCATGTTAGGGAAGAGGTGTTTTTGTCACAGTCTGTGAAAGATCAGAATTCTCTGATGGAGCAGAACAGAGTTGTTCCAGAGACCTGCTCCCAAGAAATTCAAAAGGTCCTACCGATAAAGTGAGAAGAAGAATTAAAGACCAGAGATAAAGAAAAGGATAATGCAGACTTCTGCCTACTCTTCCTGAAGAGCTACAGGCACAGACAGATCCAAGACCAGGCATCTGGTCTTAATCTGTTCGACAGGGTTAACAGCAGGCAGGAGTCTGCTGCTGTTGCCTCTAACAGAGATGTCTGAGAGGTGTAGGCAGGACCTCAGAAGACTTAGGAAGATGAAACATGTCTGTTCCTCTGCACAGAAGTCCCTTCTCTCCAGAGAAGGTGTTGTTTAACTCGTGTTTCTATCACTTCAGCCACACATTTATTAAAGGTGCTGCATGTCTTTCATCTTTGTATTTTTAATAAAGAACATATTAAAAACCCAGCCAATGAACCCTTTTAGTCTCCATCATTTTTACCTCCATTAGATGTGTTACCTGGTTACTTAACCCACCTTCTCTTTGATTCCTTTACCATTATTTTCCCTCTATTAGCCCACAATCATTCAGTAACAAGCCAGAAGATGAGCTCCTACCTCCTCTTAGAGCCCAGGCATCTTTATTGCTCTGTGGTGCATATGAGATGTACTGAAATGGCCTTTTCCTCTCCGGGTTTGCATAAGGAGCAGACTCCTGCTCGCTGGGGAAGTGATTTTCCATCACTGTGACGCCCTCCAGCATTCCCACTCCTGGTTACCTCTCCCCTGTTCGTGGTTTCAGCAGCAGCTCAGCACTGCCGGTGCAGAAGCCGAAGTGACCACATGGCCCATCCTGAGGTCGGGGTTACCCCCGGAGCAGGCGGCACAAAGCTGCCCAGGGAGTTCTTTCCATGGAGAGAAGAACCAGCACTTTTCCACAGCTCTTTGCTGAAGCCAACAGAAACAGCAATTTAAGATCTAATTCTTATCAGCAGGCTGATCCTTCTAACCTCTTCCAGCCCTAGGCACGCTCTTTATTTCTCTTCCAGGGTGTTTTCATGCTCTTCAACAGCACACAGGGGATGGACTGGTGCAAAGGCAATCTCTTCCCTGAAATTTGTGTTTGGGCATCAGCTGAGTGAGCCACTGCTCATTGATCATGCTCATGGCACATCTGTAGGGTAAAAATCAAGGTTTGAACCTTATCTTTTAAATTTTGCTTCTTGTTCTACAAGCAGGAAAAGTTCACAAGGAGGGAGAGGAACTAATCTAACCACAAAATTTATTATTATTTATTGTTTCTCAGATGTTAAAAAATACAAACCAAACCATGCCTGCCTGCTTTCCACAGATTCATCAAACTCACACCTCTTTCCCTCGGTCCTCCCACCATGCTTATTTCTTGTTCATTATTTCTCCAGAATCATTTCCCTGTTTTCTTGTCAACCCTTTCATCCACCCTTACCTCCCATACTGTGTGTGATGAATTTCCTTTCAACTTTTTCGTCTGAGATTGACCCTAACAGGATGTGGAAAAAATGTTCCTTGCTTCTCAGTAGTAAACTCTTCTTCCTTTTGTTCCTTGAGCTGTCTGTACTGGTGTGCTGTGGTATTTGATAAAAATCCAGAATTTGCGTCAGCGTATTTAATGATGCACAGAAGATTCACTGAGCACTTCACATTAATTCTGCCACACTTATTTTCCCACAATTACACACTTTTTATTAAAAAAAAAAAAAGGCAGGTAATCACTGAAACTAAATGCAATTCTAGGACCTCCTAAGTGTTCCAAACTAAAGACCAGGAGAACCATAAACTGTGCATTTCTGCTTCTGCAATCCCTTTGTTTGAGTTCTTTTAGAAGATATTATTCCTAATTTCAAAATGCAGCGGCGAGTGAAAGTTTGGTTCCTATCTGCTCTTGGCTTCATGGTTTCTGCTTCGTGAGATCCCTTCCAGAAATGCATCAGTTATACATTCTTGCAGAGCAAACGTGGGTATTTTCTGCAGAAGCACTTGCTGTGGCAGCCACTGAGCATTAATAAACACGACACCTCTCCTGTGGTCTTTGAGCAGGGAGGTTTCTGCACTGTCATCCACCAGACAGGATCCCTGTTAATCAGGTAGAGCTGTGCAGGGATTATCAGGCAAAAGCAGCAGCTAAGGAGTGAACCAGTCTCTGGAAAAACTGGTAAAAACTGTAATGCAAACCCCAGCCCTGCATCTGAACTCAGTGCTATCAGACATCATTTGTGGTACCCTTTGGGAACCAGTACAAATTTAGCAACAGGAGCTGGATTTCTGAGCACAGGCCTTGTACTCCCTCATGTTTGCAGCAGAATGTGGGTGAGGATTAACAGAATGATGTGCAGATGACTGAGACTTTTCCCTTTTCTTTAGGACTGTTGTCATGGGAAGAGTTCTAGTACCACCTGCTGAATGCACAAGAGGACCAAAACATTTCTTCTGTGGTGAGATTCATCATGTTTTTCATTTCAGAGCTACCAAGGCTTTTCACAGCCTTTTCCTTGTGCAGAGTTAGTAATGACATACTTGGATCTGCATGGCATACAATGCCACGTGATTTTATTTGACATTTTGGAAGTTGAGGCTGTAACGTCACCCTCCAGACCTGCAGCTCCTTCCAGATGGGGCTGGTAGGAGGAANGGCATACAACGTCATGTGATTTTATTTGACATTTTGGAAGTTGAGGCTGTAGTGTCACCCTCCAGACCTGCAGCTCCTTCCAGATGGGGCTGGTAGGAGGAACAAGAAGGGTGTTTTCTAGACTGAGAAGCAGTTCTCATAGGAGGAGCCCTTTCCAAAATGATTGTCACTGTCCATAGCTGAATTCCTGAACTCAAGAGAGAGATGGGAGCTGGATTGATTGCTACTGTGTATTAGGGATAGTGTAGAGTTAAACTCCAGAAAAACAAGGGAGTTTTGTTCATGTTATCATATGTTATGGCCTGGAGCTCACTCATAAAAACTTTCAAGTCTCTTGTTTGTTTTATTTTTGAATTAAGAAAGAGGGAATTCATAGTTTGGAAACTCAGAGGTGTGGGAAACTGAGAGATGAACATACAAAGGATAGTCTTTGACAAGGCTTCACCTTGGGGATTTAATTTAGAGATTGGATTTTTTTTTTTTTATGGCTTGCTTAGATGTTTGTCTTTTATTTCCCACCCCTAGGCATTTAGCACATGCCAGCATAGCACAGAGCCATGGTTCAGTGGACAGCTTGGGGTGTTTTTGTGAGGAGAAACTCTCATGTTATTTTCAGTTCCATTTTAGGTGTTGGTAGAACAGCAGGTGTTGATCAACAGGAGAATTCAGTTTTGATGTCTTCCAGGCTTGTGCAGCCTTTCCACCTTCCATACACAGCTCAGCCCCCCTGAAGGAAACCTCCAGGCCATTGTGACCCACGATTGCTCTTGGTGGCTGCACAAAAACCTCAGGAGCTGGGACGGACCAGCCTTAGCTCCCCAGGAGCTCCCACAGGGAGGGGTTTTCCTTGCTGGGTGGAGGGAGCAGCAGCAGAAAGGGTCAGTGGTGAGTGCAGCACTCTCAGCTGAGCGAGTGCCACAGCTGGGGATGCAGGATGGGTGAGCCTTGCACTTACTGTCCATGTTGCTGGAAAAAAGGAAGGAGGATGTGAGCTACCGTGTTGCTGGATTGTCCTCCCTAGCCCTGCCATGAATCTGTGACCACCAGAATCTGGGTGTCTCCATCCCTTGCCACGGGCTGCCTGGCCAGAGCACGGCTCTGCTCTGCCTGCTTTGCCCAAGTCATCACTCATTCCTTGGTTTCTACAGCAGGAAACTGAAAAACTGTTTTTTTACCCCATACTTTTAATCCCTCTTTCTTCCCAATTCTGTAAACTTTTGGACCTGGTGAGTCCTTTCCTACTGTTTTTTTTTTTTTTTGCACTTGTGTGATTTTGAGCTGTAACCCAGGCAACTTCTTCAGCTCTGAGAGCTGTTTGAGTGGCTGACTCTGCAGCATTGTCTGTGCTGCATCAGGGCTTTGCAAGGCTGCAGCTCGTATCACCGAGTCTGCGGGATGCTTATGGAAGTCCTATGGAGTG